>JAGDQP010000747.1:73245-144796 GCA_022664845.1 Lepisma saccharinum
TATATATATATATATAGATAGATAGATAGATAGATAGATAGATAGATAGATAGATAGATAGATAGATATCGTACCGATCTCAATAGGTAGATATTTCTTCGAAATCTACCTAAAATGTCAGAAAACCTACCCTATCCTGGTTCGAATTTCGGAACTCAAGCTGTATGGAACTTTTACCCACAAGAATACAATGAAACAGAAAGGCCTCTTCATGATCTGTTCTGATCAGTTCTTTCAAGAATGGGAACGCAATCTCTACAACTGTGTTGGAATGTTCAAAACAAAACTATTTTAAATTCCTGACTGAAACATGTTTGAAACAGAAGCGATTGTTCAAACATTTTGTTTAAAACATTTTAACATTTGTTTTTAACGATGTTTATAAGCCTTGTTTAAAACATTTTTTTGAAATAATCATATTAATTTTAAGAGTACGATAGTATTATTCTAGTTTTATATTTACCAATAAAACATGCAATTTGTCCCGTATGAAAGCTAGTTTCCAAAATAATCAGTATTATGGGATGGCAAGCCTGCAGATGGAGACATAAAATGTGTTGTTTTATTTGTTCTTTATCGTTGAATGTTGGAAGCAGGAAACATTAATTTGCTATCATTAGCATGAAACAAGAATTTTATATTTCATTTTTTTCTTTTTTATTTCTTGTGAGAAACTGTCAGGAAAAGGAAAACTTCATTGGCATGTATTTGCTTCTATGATTGCAAAACATTTTTTGTTTATGAGGAAAGGAACAATACTGAGTAACTGAGCAGATTTCACAATCGTTTCTAATTCGGTGCTTGAAATTTTAGTCGGGGAGCCAGAAGGACCCCACGTGGACCATTCTCCACCCTTCATCCAACGGACCTATAAGTTCTTATCCTTTAGAGTCTAAATTAAGTTTATAGCGATGCTTTGATAGTGTACTGATCGTTAAAACACGTCATTCTGCGCAAATCACATCCTTTTACGATCCTTAAAACTGGCACTATGAACTCCAAAGAAAACTCCGAGATGGCGGCCATTTCTCCAAGATGGCGTCGGGTTCCCTAGGTGGGATGTTTGGGTGTTTTAGTATGTTAATCAAGGCTATCCGTAGAAAGTTTCCACCAATTTTCAGCTTGCTAATTCAGTTCTTGAGCGCAATATACTTGGACTCTAGACCAAAAAGTCATTTCTGGAACTTGTATGTGGCACACCCGATGCAACGGAAATTAGAGTAGTTATCTTACTTTTTAAGGTAGACTAAAACAAGTGGTATCGTTAGAAAGCTTAGTTTATGCTCTAAAGCGTATATCTCGAGGTATTTAAACCATCTCTGATAGTTTTAGTGTTATTTTCAATTGAAGCAATATTGTAAATAAAACTGAACTGTATTTTGAAGATATTGGTCGCCATATTAAATATGGTTGCGTTATATAAGGCCCATATAAAATTTAGTTCAACAGAATGTGGTATTATTGTGAAAATAGCAAAAGAACGAAATCCCTAGCTTAATTCTGTGAAAAGATATTGTGATTTAAGTGTACTTCGATGTATCCGCCTGGGTCCCAAGTTGAATTCAAGATGGTGGCGGGTTTTCTAGGTCGGATTTTTTACTTTTAGTATGTTGAAACGGATGTCCATAGATTATTTCAACCAATTCTCAGCTTGTTAAATCAGTGTTTTATCTTTTGGGGCAATTTATTCCCTTACTAGTTTCCAAAAATGAAAACTGGTTTCAGACTACAATTGCTGCCATTTTTGGTGAAAAAATGACCAATAGGATATTGTTGACAATTATTCGCTGTTCTTCGAAAGGATATTTTTCCTTTTTTTGTATGTACCTCTGCGTAGAACCCCTGATCCATCGGAACCAATTATATATCAGTTATTGTCTAAATTAAATGTATAGCCATGTTGCCACATAAACTGGTACTATATCTTAATAGATGCCAATTTTGGCCGCAAACTGGTCAAAACAATATTTTTCTCAGTTATTTTCTATGAGCCCTAACGTACAGTTCTTAATCTTTCGTGACCGATTTTATTTTATTCCTTACGGTGTAAATAAAATTTAAAGCGATGCTCGTTAACAAGAAAACCTTATTTAGACTTAAATGGCGGTCATTTAAGACTGAAAATTTGTCAAAGACGGTGTTCTTTTTTCTTTTTTTTTTTAAAGCACTTCAGTTGAAATACAATATTAAAACACACTTGAACTTTAAACTTGGCACAGTGTATTCACCTAAAGAAATGGTAGTTATATGATACAAACCCCAAAATTGAGATTATGGGAAATTTTTGTAAAGTTGTTTGTATGGGGTATTAAATGAAATACATTTTCTTACTGAATATAAATTGTAATTATATTCTTCAGAAAAAACATCGAGATTTATAGCAAAGTTTTTCACAAAAATGAAATTGCTTATAACAAAAATTGTACCCAATTTCAATCGAAAGTGGATCAAAAACTCTTTATTAAAGAAAACGAGTTTTGTATGTTAAAGAAAATAGCTCTTAGGTTGAAGGAAAAACGAAAAGTCACTAAAACTTCAAAACCGGAGCTATGTTACTTGTTTATGGCCCAAAGAAATTGTAATTTGCGATAGCGGCTCATACAGATTAGAAACCTCTTGGGCTGGAGAAAGGATGGGGAACTTAGAGGCCTGAAAGATGAATGTTTATGATTAGGTCATATGTGGTATCAAATAAGTGGATATCCGACAGAATATAAATATGAATTACTGTATTTAGAAAGGGATTTTAGGGATTCCAAATTTGTAGAAACTGCTTAGAAAGAAAAATAGCCTCCATTTTTTGTTATCTAAGCAGTTTCATTTTAGTATAAACAAGAAATCCTCAAAATCCTTTTCTGATAAAATAAACAATACTCGTATTCAGTCGGAAAATCCTTTCTTTTTAGGCCCCATAACATGACACATAAAAAATTCCCATTTTCAGGGCCCTCTTTTCTTACCTTCAGGTCCCCAATTTTGGGGGAGAGTTATGATATAAGTACCATATCCTTAGGCCAAAATAAGTAACGCAGGCCAAAATAAGTCAGAATTTTAGTTTTTATTCTCAACGTGAAGTTTTCCTTTCTGTTTTTAGAAAAAGTCGAAAAAAACATTTTGACCAATTTTCAACCAGAAATGAACACAATTTTGGTTTCCAAGCAGTTTAATTTTTGCTATTCCTGAATCCATTTCTAAAGAAAATAACTCACATTGATATTCAGTTAAAAACAAATCCTTTCATTTGATACTTCATGCAACCTCCTTTATAAGCTTCTATTTCTCTGTTCCCCATTTTCGGGCATTCAGAATCAAAATTTAGGGAAGCGTTACTCTCAAAATCACCATTTCTGTGGATCAAAGCAATAACACAGTGCCGATTTTCAAGTTTAAGTGAAGTTTTAGTAATTTTTCTCTAAACTCAAATACTTTTTCGAAAAGAGAAGCATATTAAAATACGCCTTTGACAAAATTTCCACCAATAATGGCCGCCATTCTTGTAAATAGTCAGTTTTAGTTACCATTGCAATAAATGTTATTGATTAAATGAGGAATAATATAAAATTTGTCCTGAAAGATCAGGCAGTGTACCTGAAGGGTCATTGGAATATATTGCAAAAAATATACTTTTAAGCAATTTTCGGCCCAAAATGGACGCCATTATGGCCTAAAATAAGTTTTATTTTCTGGTTACATGGCTATACATTTTATATAGATAATATAATATAAAATTAGTCTCCATGGATCAGGGTGTGCACGTGGGGGTTTAGAAAATAACTGTGGAAAATAACCCTTTGACCAATAGAAAATAATTGTAATAAATAGCCTTTTGGCGAATATTCAACCAAAAATGCCCGTCTTGATGGTCTAAAACCAGTTTCCTTTATTGGGAACATCGTTATGAATTTTAGTTAGACCCTAAGGAATCAGATAAAATTGGTTCGAAATCTCATAGGGGTGCATGTTGGGTCCCTCTGACTTCCTTACAATTTATGCCGGGTAGTAGAACTTATTAGGTACTCAGCTAATTCACTGTTCTTTTAAAGACTCATGATCAATGGGGTACAGACGAAGAAAAAATGATTTAATCTGGACACACTTTATTGAAGTTAATACTTCCGAAAATAATAAAACACATAAAGCGAAATCAGACTGTGTAAAAAGGAAATGTTGCTCGAATGAAAGAACATTTCATGAAGTGTAATTCAAATCCGGGCCAGGCGCCAAGATTGGACAACTTTCCTTCAGTGTTTCCATGCTTGGCGCTCTGAGGTATACTCAGCCTCCTATCAAATTGAGTACTACAATGTCCTCTGTACTCGTGGGCATTGTGGGAGCTAAGAGCATCCAAGCGTGGGACTGACTACCTCATCACACTTCGTGCCGTTAGTCGAGAGTATGTGAAGCGCTACTTCCAGACCCTCATGCACCGTTCAAGGCGCGTGCGCACTGCACCGGTTAACCTTTACATTTTATATAATAAACAGCTTTGTCATTGAATTTTAGTGAATAGCAAATTTCATCAAATTTGGTAAAACAGAACCTACAATTTCTATTAAGCGCTTATGAATTGACCGAAAGCGCGATTGAAACGTTATAGAGGCTACTGCAGAGGAGTACCTATCATAACCCCTACCAAGTTTTATTAAAAAAAAGTTTAAAACGCTTTGAAGGCGTTTTTCGCAGTCTATAGAAAACGTGTTTAAAACTACAAAAACAATAAAACACGTTTTAAATAGATGTTATTTTTTAAATAAAAATATACTTTTTTCAACCATGCTTTACAATAATTTGTACAATTAAACTGTACTTACATTGAATACTTCACACACCATACTAGGCCTTATATTTTTTAAAACTAAAAGACATTATAGTGGATGTGTTACCTCGTGCCTGTGTTTATGATTACTCATGATGGATCGGTGGTATATTTTCTGAAAACGAAGAATCTCGAGAAGTATAGATCAGCTTGTTCCATCCACGTAGGCATGTTTTCGAATCTTCATATATATTTTTTTCTTAAAAATACGATATCTTATGGGCGACCTGCTCATAAGTGTTCATGAAGATGAACCCAATAACAGCAACTGAGCTGGTACAAGTAGTGAAACACCAACTGAAACGGATAAAATGCTATTTTCTTGACTATTCCACGGATATACCAGCTTAAAAAGCAAGATCTTTTGTATCCATCCTCAGGGAATATGCCAGTATATTTAGTAGGTAGGAGGACAAAATCCAAAGTTGGGGAGTATTACTAAAGCTTTGCAATCCTACTATCGACTTTTTATAGTAAAAGTTTAAAGTTGTGTCGGTATGTGTGTGTGTGGTCGACCATATGGACTTGGGACACCCAACATTCTTGGGTCTGATAGAGTCATTGTTCTTATTTCAGCCTTCAGCTCCAACGCTCGTCCTGCAGTTAATTAAGGACTTTATACAAAATACCATATGTGCGATAAAACAAACTTCTGGTTGACAACACTTAAACGCTGATATAATTTGGTCTAGGATAGAAAAGCTCCTCCCTTCATAGGTATATAAATTCAGCAAAGTTGATTTCATTTCTTCCCTATTTTTTCCTTTACTTGAATATGTCCTTAAAGAACCTCTCTTTATATGCTACATCAGAACTTTGTTGGTCCAAAAGCAAAGCATATTATTTTCTAGCTCTTGAACCTATGACCATCCCAAATTAATTCCCTCACATATTGTATAGTATACGATTAAGTAATACATATATTTAAAAAAATCAAAGAATTCTATTTTGAAATATTCAAGGTTAAAATTTGGCGTCGTGTATTGATTCGAAAACGAAAAGAATATAGATCGATGTGGGGTTAAAAGGAAATTCACTAGTTATTTTTACTATTATAAAATTACGATTGAAAGATATATTTTCCTTTGGATGAGTGGAATTTCCAGTCAAATCAAAGACAGTCTATAGTGTTATAGCGACGATATGGTGACAGATGACTTTATTAGTCAGTGATGAAAACACATCAATTATATGCATTAAACGTTTTGTCAATAGAAAATTTGTAATTCGACATATTTATCTAACCACAGAAGGATAACTCTTAACAGTTCTTTCATAAAATAAAATTTGTAGTAGAAAATTGTTTTGGGTTGTTCGTAAGAATATATATATCATTGATACTTCAGAACTGTGACGAAGATTGAAACGTGGAATTTAATCTTTGTCCATTTCAGTCAACTGATGAAAGATTTTTAATACGATGCAGTCAACTCCAGCCTGTATGAGTTCTTATTTATTTATAAATAAATATGAGTGAACTGGTTTACAATGGATTTCATTGTTCGCACTTGTATGAATTCTCATCCACAGATACACTTGCAGTAACATATTCTATCGTGCTCCACTGTTGGCGTTTACATGAATTCTCATGTAGTTCTCTGTAGTCCACATGAAATATCTGAAGAAACAAGTTCCAGATTCAAGAGGTTCACCAAATGTCTTCAATGGTATGAATTCGCATATACGTAAATATAATGAAACACAGAAAGAAAATAAACGAATAAGGAATATGATCTTTTACTAATATGATGTTCTAGAAAATGGCAAATGAACTTAATAATACAATAATGTTATAGAAGAAAGAAAATACTCAAAACATTGAATAATGTGTACTAGAAGCATAAATTTTCTCAACTCTCGTAATGAAAATAATATGATATGATATTTGAAGAAGATAAATAATTTTCTTGCAGATAGTCTTCGAATCATAATACGTAACAAAAATAAGAGAAACACAACCTTATAATAAGAGATATCGGAGCTCAATCGATAGTATACTTATGAGTCTGAATATCACAATTTGTTTATTTCAGGAATATGACACTTCTCATGACATCGACGTACGTAATTCAAAAGGCTTTTCTCAATGCTCAGTGTTATATGGCTTTTCCCAAAATGTTAAATTATACCAGCAATGTTCAAATGATTTGAGATAATAATTCATATATTGGTTAGGACACAACTTCGTACACTAACAATCGTTTGGTAATAACAACATGGAATAAATACTGTTTACATAAAATCACTGGGATATTTTTCAAGTATTCCGATTTGCACAACATAAATGATAGTTTTACAGTCTCGTGACATGTAGTTCCATAATTTACACTTCACAGAACTTTCAATTTACTTTCCTATTAACATCCCTACATGATTTAAAAAACTTAATTAGATAATGTCCCTTTCAATTATTCAGTATTCGTTAGCTCTTACCCATAGCATTAAAGTCTCGAAATAGATTCGTGAAACATAACCTGACTACACCTCTACTTGAAGAATAATCCAATATGAATTTACGACCAGTGATCTCGTACTGCAACAACATTCTTTCTCGCACTGGATCAAGCTGTACATCAATTGAAATCACTCTAGTATCTATCTCTAACGGCAGGAACCTTTTAATACGGGAGAACCTTGTAGTCAGCATGCCCCATTCCTATTCCTTAGTCTGCCTCTGGTTAGCGCTACAGCTACTTCAGAACTGGTAGATGAATTTACTGCCGAAGGAGCTTCTCAGCGTCCTGTGGACTTATACGCCTAAAATCTCATACAAGAACAGTAACTTCAAGAGGTTAACAGTATCCATCCTTCTGACTTTCAGTGTCCTAGCTGGGGGATATCGTGAAACTTCTCGTATAACTTTCACCGCCGTTCAACAAAAATGTTCTCTAATTAGCTACAATATCCATAAAACGTCTTGTAAATATGAACAAAATAGAGAAATTGAATTTTCTTGATCAAATCGTGCTTCTGCTACATAATCAATCATTTTAAATGTCAGGAACTAATTCTCTACTAAAGAACAAGAATACCAAAAATTAAAAGGAAGTTAAACTCCTTTTAGGTTATTCTCTTCCTCTAAAAATAACAATTCTTTAAGATATGTATTTCAGTAAGAGATTGAATTTTACGGACATTTTAAATTGCATACACCTTGTTAAACTTTATGGTAAATCTCTCGGATAAAGTTATACATTTTCTCGATCACTACTACAAAGCTAGATATTAAGCTTCCGGATAAGAGAAAGTAGAACATTAATTGAAGGTCACTGAGTGATATAACTTTGCCAGCAGGACAAAGTTTAGTGCATAAATGGTTTATTTCTAGTTCTCTCATCTGATCACTGTACCATTTGTTAACCAGACCTGTTTCTCTAATTCTTCGTATATGCACATTAAAACCATGAATGTATGGTGATCCTTTGGGGAATCCAATTGAACGATCCAAAGATCCAAGTGACTGTCGCAAGACATGAAATCGCTCTTCACATGATGGACAGGGGCGCAACTTCTTTGAATAATACTCCAAGATTGGTCCAGTGGCAACCACAGCTAATGGTGAATTTTCTAAAACCATTTGGAACATTCCTTCGTAGTTTCCATCTTGTTTAAACCTTTCATACAGAGGCCATGTGAGGGAATTTGATCTATCGTGGAACAAGCTCTTGAAGAACGAATTTCCTGTAGGAGTATATTCAGATGTAACAAATTCCTCTAAGGTGTTTATGTTCGAGTAATGTAGAGGCTTCGACAACACGCTAACTATAGATCCTGTATAGGCAGCAGTAAGTACGAGAGTACCATATGTCCAAATAAAGAACAGTATTCTTAGTGAAGTATTTTCTGGTTGCGATACAGATACTTGAGCTAAAACTGAGAACATCCTGAAGAATATCGAAGTGATGGAATAACATTGCTTGTTCACTAACGGAGATACTTGCAGTAATGTATTCACTAAAGTCACCACGAAGTAAGTTCCTACAATTGAGATAAAAATATTCACCTTGTATATTGTAAGAAAGGATACCAATGGTGGAATTCTTCCACCTTTGGATATCAAAATCAGACATGGTTCAATATTAGAATACACTGAGTAATCCACAACTTTGGATCTATCATAATTCACAAGAAGAGAGGCATAGGCAAAATCAACTGACTTCCTCTGAAGATCTCCCACGACACCAGTCCAACTACCATTGTGAAATTTCTTCCCAAACATTCTCCACCCATGCAATGTTACAATTCTCATTGTATAGTTCATAACGTTACTTAGCGTATCTAACTGTTTACATACGTAACCATTCTTCACAATTCCATGTAAAGTTTTATTTAAGTGAAAATGTGGCATGCTTGATGCTAGGACAGTACTTACACGAAGAGTTCGACCATGAAGGTTCTTTAACTTTGTAGATAAGAACGCGTCTCGAAATACACGCTTGGCTTCACTTAATGTTTCCAATGTTACGTTCCGAACGTTGGGCAAACGCGTATGTTGATTGTAAGATACTACTGATACAGATCTTGTTGCATGTGCAGATTTTAAACTAGCACTTTGATCACTTCCACTATTGAGCAAAATGTTTAGTACTACAAATCGAAATATATGATTTGAATTAAGTACATGAATTATGTGATTCGTTTGTTCTTGCTGTATTTGTAATGTGTGTTCAATGTGGATAACAATGAAACGTAACTTGGTGTTCAAGTGTAGAGAAGATATAATATTTCCTGTTTCAGGCATACAGTTTTTATAGTAAAACAAAATAAAAACATCGTCGTTTTTCAGGGAGTTTTTGACTGCTTTAAATATGCCCTCTAAATTTAAACTGTTCAGGTTAATGTACATTAAGGGTACGTAATTAATTCCTAATGTTTTATACATGTTTGATAAAGGAATTCCATGATCTCCTCTATCAATAATAGAAATAAGATGAACATTTGGAAATTCTGTAACCAATAAATACACTATTGCGTCTGATATTTGTTTTGCGTGGGGACAGCAACTGTAACGTTGTAATTGATGGGCTAATGAGTGTGAAAAATAAGTTGCGGATGAGGACAATATAAGGTAATTAACTGATAATATCACTAAAATCATTTTTGTAAGGTGTTTGTTAATACTTTTGTTAAAATGTAACATCACCAAACTGGGCGATGGTATTTTCTAACTACAACGGGATCTGAAATGATAAAAAAGAATGTGAATTGTTTTTATTATTTAAACTAAAGGGATACATACTACAATACACTAGATTACCATTTATCACTTCGGTCTGAAATTTTTCACATTTTTGATTAAAAAAAACTATTCGTATGTTATAAATTTGTTAATTTAGATACATGTAAAATAAATGCAATTCAGAGAATTGCAATAGCTGATATATCCAAGTTAACTTACATGACAAGTTTCTTCTTTATTTTTGATATTTAACCTGAAACCTATTCACACGAAAATTAAAACTTATTAATATCGCGAGAAAGATTACTGAACAAATCAGTAGCTACCATATTTTGTTATTCAATAACTACATTTTATTCCTAGTTCTGATGTATAAATAAAATTACTTAAAATGTTACTAGAATACCAACAGACAGAAGAATATTCGATTTAACACAAATTAAATTGGATAACTCTGTAAGCCATAGAATAAGTAAGTAAGTAGTTAGTCGTAGAAAAGTATCATATAAAGATAAAACAAAAGTGTGCAATACTAGTAAAACGTTCTTGTTTCTACTTTTTCCGAATGCAATACATACATCGTAATTCAAATATCCTGTTCCATGAAACATACTACCTGTCCAAAACATAAAAAAGTACATAAGTCCATATGCCAAGTACTGTATCGGGGCAATAATAACTCGTGACCAATTGTCCAAGGCGGAACTATTGAAAATTGACGGATCTGCCGATCTGAGTGTATTTTCCTGTTTAAAATTTCCAATGTCAAAACGACGTTGGATGTAGAAAATGTCGGTGGACACCATCAGACTGTGTAGTAATTTTATCGGCTTCATAATCACTGCTAGAGAGTGATCTGGAAAATTGTTGCAATCCAATTATCTACATTCCACGTCTTTCTTCAGTTGTTTTCGCATTCCATGTCTTTCTTTTCTGGTCATTGTTTCCAGCATTTTGAAGAAGGTAACAAATCGAACTCTTTTAATATTACAAGAAAAATATAATACTTGCAAACTTTCTGAGCAATACACAATGATCAGAAGAAATTGTTGAATATTCAGGAAAAAGAATACCGTTTTATTAATTAAGAAAAGTGTTAAAAGGTTTTTCTTACTTTTCCATTAAATAGATTTTTGGATTTATTTCCTCTTTCCAACTACCTATTCAATTAGTGTCTCAATAGTATAAATTAATTTTCTTTTCTCTTGATTTCTCCCATTATTTCTTGGAATATTATGTTTACCCATTTGTTTACTGCATCCGTTGGCACTGGATGTGACAGCTACGAAGCCATACTAGGCTAGTTATCCACTGCCATATAACCAAGGACCTGCGGAATGCAAAGCCATCGTCTTATCAACTAACTGAGCTACGGATGTTTGTGCCCATTATCATCACTTTTAATTTCATGTTTTTTTTTCTTTTAAACATTTATAACATTCAGTAAATAATTCCGTAAATCAATATGCAGTTCTAATTGAAGAATAAAGTAAGTACGTGCTTTCTATTGAAATATGAATTCGTTAAATGTTCGAATTATGGAAGTTTTATGGAAAACATATTAATATTAAAACAGTACTTTACCTTCAGTTAGAAATTAGGCGGAGGTACACCTTGACAGATTGAGTTCAAAGACGAAACTGAAATAACCAAAATGTATTCAAGGCTGTTACTTAACAAGATTAATCAATATTAAATCAACTTCTGACTGTTACTGTGGACTATAGAGGAATAACAAAACTGATAAAACGACTTATAACAAAGGTAATACAGTAATACAAAGTCCAAGTGGGTTGGGAACTAAATACTGGTTGAAAGTAATTGAATATTTAATGTTATCTCGCTGTATTAAAGCATATTGTTATTACGTGAACAGTTATAAAATAAAAAGTTAAAGAATGGAACTATAGAACTCTATCGAATACTATTCATGTATAATAGACTATAAAAGAATATAACGAATATTTTTGTTCATTTGCTTTATATGGCCTTTATATAAAGAAAATATTAAAGCTCTATCCGTAAAAATATAGAATATAATATGCAATCTAAAGGACGCATATGCATTTCTATTCTTTCTGCAAACAATGGCTTGACGATAAATATCCATGATATGATTGACGGAAAAGCAATGCTCTAATTATATTTTTAATAATAATTTACCCAGAGGCTTACGTTTACGCACGCTTCTTCTACCGCTACCACTAAGCAACTGATTGACTTTATTTTCTGCTTTCGTTCTTAAATAGTTAATCTGCTTCACGAACTCGTGTTTTTTAAAGATTCCTTAATAGGATGGTTTTCAGGCATATCATCCGCAACTAGAATTCCTGTTTGTGTAGCTTGTCGCCCTACAGATTTTACTCCTTGTTTACTGAATGGCATAGCAAATCGAAACAGTCCGCCACATACATTCCCAATCCCATGACCCCATTGGTGAATAGGTCCGGCCAACTGTGCATAATTGTATGGGTTTTCATTTTGGTTTCCGCCTAAAGTGAAGTGTTAGGTCAATGTCGCGGTTGCGAATGGTAAATTGTGGCCTGCATGATCCTTTGGTAGTATTTCTACAGAATCAAATGAAAGTTTTGCTAATGGAAAATAATGTACATTCTGAAAATTTACGGTTTCAACTTAGATTTGTTAATTGTAACTCATACATACAACTATTAATACAGGTGCTTTTGTATCTACAAAGTGAGGTTGAATAATATATGTATACAAATACTTGATGCGGATATCCAATATCTAAAAATTATTGTTTAAGAATTCGACAATATCTTTTAAACGTTAATATATTAATATTAATAAATCTTAAATCTTAAATCTTAATATCTTTTTAAATATTAATATCAGGTTCAAAAGCTAATTGTAATGGTAATGTCGGTAATAAACATAAAGGTTTTATACTGTTATCAACGTTTAGAGTGACAATGTTTGAATATTCAAATTTCATACTTGAATTTATTCTATTCAATTCATCTAACAATTGTTGTACAGTGGAATAATATATTGTGTTGCTTTATGTTTTACATCATCATACCATATTATATTTTGACCAAGTTTGAATACTTTCATTAGAAGAACAAAAATATTATATAAGATAAAAGTTCATAATATGTTGTGAATTGCCATTACCAATTGTAAGGCTAAATCATTTTGATTACATCTCTGGAAACTATAACCATTTGTATACTACGTATTCATCGAGAATTGTATTACTTGACGATCCAAATAAAAGTATCGTTATTATTAATCACGTCGAAACAACAAATAATGGTGTTGTTCTTGATTTGATAACTGACTGTATTCCCGTACGATCTGAAAGCTAGATTAAATTTCTTGCTTATTGAGTCCCATAACGTTCATCGTCTCTTCAACCGCACTCCTCACAGAATTAAATATTCAACCTCCCTTGTTCCACAGACCGTATCGTGATAACGATCGCCGACCCCTGTCACCACACTGTATCGTATATACTTAGACGTGTAAAACAGTTAAAATATTTCTTATGACTCCAATGAAAATACGTAACATTACGTAGTGAAAATGTACTGCATGTTCCTTATATTGCTCTTCTATACCTATTTATGTAACTGAGAAAACAAACTTTGTTATTTTCTGTTTCATTACTTAGTTTACTGATTGCTTTTTATGTAAAATGATTGAATGAGTCTATACATTACCAAAACACATTCTATTCCTACTGCAATTATTATTATTATTAACCACACATAGGGGCCGCGGTGGCTCAGTTTGTAGAGCACTCACCTCTGGGGGTAGGGGCCGTCGGATCGATTCCTGCTCATGCAATGTTTGCTTTGTGCTGGACAAACACCGTGTGCGTGGGTTTTCTCGGGGTTCTGCCGTTTTCTCCCACTTTCTTCAACCACCTATTCATCCCATCACCATCCATACGGTCTGGAGTCCTTAAAATAAATTCAAATTTTAAATAAACCTCTCTCCAGGAAAAGGACTGTTTATCATTTGTAAAATTGTGCCTTTCAACTTTCAGCTTCAATATATACCTCATTATTTATAAATTTTCTATTAGTGTTCAATCTCAGTCTAATTTTATCAGAGCAAAATGTCGTAAATTTTCAAAATCTGAATCTAAATGTTCTATGAAATAGTATCCTTACTACCGACTACCTTTACCAGGTGCATAAGCTTAAATCCGCTGTTTGCCCACATGCGGGAAGCTCTGTGGAACGGACATGGCGTTCGTGAGCGTATGAAGCTACCATGGGCACACCAGATCTATTGTGTGGATGAGTTGGACCTCTGGCAACATGAATCAGGGCACATAATCAGCAAGTGCAGACAACAACACACAGTGTTCCATTGGTAAGCGTGGCTAGTTTTGTGCCAGAAAAATAGCATATGCGGGAAGCTCTGCTTTTATGCTTCCATTTGAAGAAATCGGCTGCCAACGCGCATCGAATGCTTGTGGAGGTCTATGGTGACAGTGCTTTATCGGAAACAACGTGCCGAGGTTAGTTTCGTTCGTTCAAAGACGGAAATTTTGACCTGAGAGACAAGAAACGTGAAAATCGGCCCAGAAAGTTAGAGGACCATCAATTGCAGGCGCTGTTGGAGGAGGACGATACCCAATCGCAATGAATGCTTACCGAGAAATTTGGCGTTAGTCAAGCAGCCATTTCCATGCGTCTAAGTGCTATGCAAAAGGTTCAAAAGATCGGAAAATGGGTGCCGCATGAATTGACCGATCGGCAGCTGGAGAGACGCCAAAATACATGCTAAATGTTGCTCGCCAGACAAGGAAGTATGTCGTTCCTGCATCGGATTGTGACGGGCGATGAAAAGTGGATATAGTTTTCGAATCCGAAACGCTAGAAATCGTTTGTTGATCGCGGCCAACCATCAACATCTTCCTCGATACCAAATCGCTTCGGACGGAAGACGATGTTGTGTGTTTGGTGGGATCAACAGGGTATCGTCTACTTTGAGTTGTTGCAACCGGGTCAAACTATCCGCTATCAACAACAACTGATCAACGTGCATCGTGCTCTGTGGGAAAAAATGCCGGAGTATCAAGAAATACATGACAAGCTGATATTTCTCCACGACAACGCCCCATCGGACACGTCAAAATTGGTCAATAGCTACTTGGAGACACTTAAAGGGAGGTGCTACCCCATCCCGCTTATTCACCAGACCTGGTTCCTACAGACTACCATATGTTTGCGTCGATTGTCCACGCCGCCGCTGAGCAGCACATAGATTCGTACGCAGACGTCCGAAAATGGCTTGATGAGTGGTTTGTCTCGAAAGAGCAGGATTTTTTTGGCGTGCTATCCACAATTTTCCCTAAAGGTGGGCAAAATGTGTAGCTAGCGAAGGAACCTACTTTGAATAACTTTCTTTGTGCTTTCTATGAACACACCACGTGTTTTGCTGAATACAAAACAGCGGATTTAATCTTATACATCTGGTACATTGGTTGTACTGATTCTCATAACATGTTAATAAAGAATTACCATTACAATTTCATTAAAGCCCAATATTACGGCAAAACTATGTACTGGTATTAACCCTCAGGATTGATTTTAAAAGCCTAACTGATTGCATATTATTAAATTGCAATGCATTTCTCCTCAGTCACACCAGGTAAGTACCGGGATGGTAAGTTTCAACTAGGTCCTGAGTGGCTGCCCCAAAACCTTTCCACTGCCCCATCCTGGCCTTACTGATAGATACCTAAAGGTCATGAATAAAAATTCCCAATAGTAGGATGGCCCCAATTGGAACTTTTGGCTCACCGGTTGAAACCAGATTTAGTTAGTTTTTTGTAACTAGATTTAGTTACTTTTTATTCTCTTTTAATGACGCTTGTTTTTAATTGTAAAAATGTAGTATTATTTTGGAAATGAGTATGAGCCCTTTTCTCAACCCCTATTTAAGATGGCATAAAAGGCTATGAACACATTTTCTTCCGCTGTTTCGGACCACCTATTTAACATCGAATTTAATCCACCTTATAAATAGTACGGGGTATTTTACGACGCCCTGAGCACGGCACCCTGACATAACCCTCAGAAAACACTAGGGGTGGTTTTGAATTTAATCTCTTTCATAAAAGACTATGTGCTATATTATAAAACCATAAAACCAATGCTTGAGCTAACCTAAAGATCATACAATAGGGGGTTGTAGTGGACTATTTGATAAGGCTACGAGCCATGGTATAGGGAGGTGTTTTCGAGATATCGTTCCAAACTACCAAAATGTTATTGGATAATCACCGAACTATGGATTTAGGTAAATTATGATGAGAAACGACAAGGCATTTATAAGGGGAGATTTTTCGATTTATTTTTGCGATATTTTCACCCGTTTCCGAGATTTCGGGCCAAACTGCCAAAAGTTTGTTTTAACTTGACTAAACTTTGGATTTGTCAACCTTTAAAAAATAATCGCTTTGTCAAATCTTTATTCTTTGTGAATAGTACAGAACACCACGTTGAATGCTTGACTTGTAATAGAAAGACCCAGGTTCGATATTTGGTGCCGGCCATTGTGACTGATATTTCGTCGTTTTCAAAAGTAACATGTCGATAAATGAGTTTTACTTATTATTATTATTATTATACAGCGATTGTCAACACGTAATAAATATTGAGTGACATGTACATACTTTGACCCCTCGCCGTTAAAATTCACACCCGGCTGGTCTTTTTTGTTCATGTACATTTCGCAGACTTTGCGTGCATAATGAATTTTTCAACACACTGGTGAGTTTTTTTTTAAAAAAAAACATAAATTATTTTAAGCTGATTGCTAATAGTTTACATTTTCATTCGAAATATAACAAATATTAAGCCCCTAATTATGATGAACCACAAAACCGAATAGGGAATAAAAATTCTAGGGAAAAAGGGTGTTTTTAGGGGGGGAAGGGGAAGAGTACTGGAATTCCACTGATGCGTGAAATAGGCGTGTGATGTGTCGAATTATAGGTTTTTTGGTAGGCTGAATCGAATGAAAACATCATAAGGTAATGAAAACCAATAGCAATATAAATTTATTGCCTAGGAGGAATTTAGGGGGGGGGGGAGAATATTTTACACGTTAGGTAGATTTCTTTAGAAAAATGTCTAATGCAAAAACTCTCATGTCAGAAATTCCGGAAAGTTTCTATCTAGTTTCTCCTTTCATTTCCCCTGACACGAAAACCACAATGAGTTAAGATGTTTACAAATAAATCACAGCTATATTCGATCCACTACTGGATGAGGCCTCTCCCCGGAGGTAGGAGTTGGTCTACTGCTCCCACACTGACCAGACGGGTTGGGAGAAGAGAGCCTAAGCTCTAAACTATGACCGCCACTGTCCTTTATTCAAAGCGGCTCCCCAATTGCATCACGATGCTGGGTTAACACCGAAGTATTTGTGCCCCCACCGATAATCGAACCAGGGATCGCTTGCATTGACGTCGAGCGCGCTACCGACTAGGCTACGCAGGAGGCTTATATATATACATATATAAGTTTTCTGCAAAATTAACGTTCTGATCATTGTGTCAGAATCGTATCGTGTTTGTAAAACTGATGGTTGGGTGGATTGTTTACGCTATAGATGAGAATGATACTGTTGTTGTTTGGTTTCTTTGAAATTCTTGGGAATCTTTGACAGTACTTGTCCTTGCGATTCTTAACGGAAGTTATAAAAACACTTCGACTACGGTTACAAGAGTGCGGGGAAAGTATTGTGCCCAAATGATTTATGATGACCTTTTCGGTCGCCCGCTAAAATCATTGTGAACAACTCAGATCAGGTTCTTCAATTATTCTTTCGGAGATTTTGGAATAAACATTTTGTCTCCACATCTGCTGAGTACAAGCATAACTGTGGTATGTACAAGCAAGGAGGTCGACACACAGGAAGAAATTGTTCTTGCTCTCTCTCCCAGCAGTCGCGAGGAGTTCCAATCAGCATCTTTGCAATTGATGGCCAAAAGAAATCTGTATTTGTAAAAGTGAGAGGGGAAAAATAACTTTTCAGGGGACAATTTCCTTATGTCTCTTCTGTCTCCCCCATTTTTTGTTAATAAAATAATGTAGGATGATTGAGTTAAAGAAAAGGTTCGCATGATTTTAAGTCTGCAATCTAAACTAAGGCAGAGTAAATAAAATGAAATCTACGTCCTTCCGAATACAAAGCCAACGCTTTACCAACTGAGCTAGCTTGCTCAGTGTTAATAGTTTATGTTGTTATGTATGCTTTCACCGAGCGTCCGTAACTCTTTCGATAAAGCATAGGCTTCGCATTCAGAAGGTCGTTGCTTCGATTCCCGTGTTCGGACATCATGAAAGAAGTATTTCAGGATTTTACTGTACTAAAATGCATATAACAGAATGCTATCTTCAGTACAGGCCTTAGCCAATGCCTTCTTAAATCCTTCCTCTCCTTATGTTATTGTAAAGTATTCAACATTAAATTGCATCTGAATAATTTGAAATTTGTGAAATGGATTTTTAAATGATTAATTACTAGAACGTAAAATACTACTGCGGTATAATAATAAACAGAAATTAATTTGTAGAAGTCACTCTAAAGGTCACTCTAGAAGTCAAAAGTAAATAGAAGAAAATGCATTGGCTTAATCACAGCGCCAATCCATGGTACGGTGCCGAGTAACGATAGCGAGAAAAGATGCTGGACAGGTTGTTGTTGATTTCTTTTTGAATCGCAATTAATAGGGTCTACTGTTGTTTATCAAAACTTAGGGTTTTCTAATATTCAGTCCTTCTGGATCGGTATTGTAAAGTTTAACATTCGAAGAAAATAATAACGCTGTGCAATGATGACGTCAAAATTCCTCGTTAGGTGAAACGGAATTGGCTAAACGGGAAGACAAGAGATGACCGAATCTGGATAGAAAATTATCCAGATATACGATGAACAACTACTAATCGGATGACGGATATTAGTCCAGTACTCCAGTCATTAGAGATATAGAAAAAGGGTTTTTTGGTGCTAAAAGTTGAGGAATTTCGAAATTTGGAATTTGGCACTTGGGTTTTAACTATAAAGCTAAATTTGTGACCTTGAGGAACCGCCGCTTGAAAAATGGCGGCTAAAAGGTAGTTTAAGCATAGATAATGCAGGTTTTAGAGATTTTTAAAAAAATTGAAAATTGAAGTGGATTGGAATGTAAATTTTCTACAAAGTTACTTATATAAAAATTTTGAAAATGTCGCCATTTTGTATCAAAAATTGCGGAAAAACATCAATATATGTAAAGTATGCCCAGTCCAAACCACTGAAGCTAGTCAAAGGAAATTTGATATGCTGATGTATCATCAAGAGTAGATTACGGGAAAATTTGGAGAAAATCGTCATCTTCAATTCAATATATCGGAAAAATCATATATATATATATATATATATATATATATATATATATATATATATACGTATATAATAACAGTAGAACACCCAGGTCGAACCGTTGAAGCTAAATAAACAAAATTTGGCATAAATGTGTACTATCAAGTGTAGGTTGTGAGAAAATTACGAAATTTGAAAAAATCACCATCTTGAATCCAATAGAGACGAATAAAATGTATGTGCATATCTTAGATATGTATGTTTCTCGGCGATGCTGAATCCAATATGTCGAGTCTTTTCAAATTTCAAAATTTTATGGTAAACTAAACTTGATGACAAACTTTCTTGCCAAGTTTCCTTTCTCAGGCTCCAGCGGTTCGGCCTGGGCATATTTCGATACATATATGTTTGTTGGCCGTTTTGGATTCAAGATGTCGAACTTTTTTTCAAATTTCAATATTTTCTCCCAACCTACTCTTGATTGTACACATTTATGCCAATTTTCATTTATCGAGCTTCAGCGGTTTGGCCTGGGTGTTCTACTGTCATTTATATTTATATGGTTTGTCCACCATATTGGATTGAATATGACGATTTTCTCCAAATTTGTAATTTTCCCGTAATCTACTCGACATATAAATTCGTTTGTCTAGCTTCAGAGGTTTGGACTTGCACCGGGCATACATTATATAGTTGTTTCATGAAATTTTTGATTCAAAATGGCGGTGTTTTCAAGATGTTTATATAAGTAACTTTGTAGGAAATTTACATTGCGAATCCTCTCAAATTTACAATTTAAAAATATTCTCTAAAACCTACAGGAATGGAGCTCTATGCTAAAATCTGCCTTTCAGTCGCCATTTCTTGAAAATGGCGGCTCGAGCGACTGTCCCTCAATCCAAGGTTACAAATTTAGCATTATAGTTAGGGTTCTTAAGTGTACAATTGTGCCAAATTTCAAAACTTCTCAACCGTTTGCACTCAAAAAGTACCTAATGACTGGACTATATGGGGACACCATGTAATAATATCCGGACAGATAGCGGATAATTTTCAAATGTCGGATAATATCCGGATAACGGGTAATATTCGGATGACATAAAATCCGGATAGTTAAATTGATACTGGTTGTCCGGAAATTTTGGCTATCATAAGAAGACAGTATAGAGACATACTGTAGAACTTGGCTCGATCTGTCACGTTTTACCTAGACTCGACTCGAAACTCGAGAGAATTTCGAGTCGAGTTGGACAATATTTGTCGAGTCGAGTTGAAAGATTTCTCTTACGAGTCGAGTCGAGTTTAGCGAAAACCTGAACTCGCTCGTGTCCATCCGCATGTCAAATGCTTAGAGTGTACATTTTATGTCCCAGTTTAGCCGTAACAAAACAAGTGATATGTCAGCGCCAGACATTACAAATTACCCGACTTTTCATGTGTTGCCTACAAATAAAAAGGCCCACGGCGAACAGAAAGCTGATTTAGAAAGTGGAATGATAACGTCCAAAGAGGAAGTGGCTCAACAATTTCAAGACCTTACGACAACTGGACCTACAATTTCATCGATACCAACATAGGTAAACATGCAAGTAATTGCTCCCTGGATAATGAGGTAAGTTCTAGACTTAAAAGAACGTAGTTCAAAAACTACCAGATATATTAATCTGGTGCGACGTCAGGCATACAGACAGCAGTTAAAATGGATAGTGAGAATATTCAGTGTAAACATATAAGCAATTCTGCAGCTGTTTTGTAATAGATACAGGTTTGTCTCCCGCCTGCTCTCTAACTTCTAGTAACGTGAATCATTTTAGAGATCCACAACAAACAAGAAAAGACGTACACATACCAAGTTGTTTAGTGGAAACAATTAATACAAGAGCGAAGATATCAATAAACAGGTAGTACAAACAATTGAAAATGAAAAAGAAACAAAAACAATCTACAAAAAAGAAAGGAGTTAGCAGGTATTCTGACCCAAAAATACTTTCATATCGATGTGAATGGATAGCAATAAGAAGTTTTGGAGTGATAAATCAGATGGTGAAGAAACGTAAATAAAAATAGCTATTCAGAAACTAAACGAAAAGAGAACTTGTGCCACGTAAATATACAAACTTAAAATTGTTATTAGTAAATCACACATTTTTTTTAGAAGATGTTTAAGCACATTTCAGTGATGATAATAATATATATTTGTTGTTGTATTGTACTTCAATTGCATGAGCATAATATTTAATTTTAATGTGAGCACCGTAAACTTTGCTTTAAGACAAAAGCTCTGAAACAATTTATAACAGAATATAATGTACATATTTTAGGAATTCAAGAGTTGGTTATACCGACTCAAACCACTAAATATGATTATGAATGTCAAAGTAATTATAATAACAAAAGCGGGCCTGCAATTTTATACTTTTCCGATTAGGAATATCAACCCAAACTGTATCTCTTACAAACTGCATAATAATGGAAGTCTTAAACAATGTATCATTTTTTGTGTATATGGATACACTGCGAACCAAAATCGGGAAAAACAGAAAGGTTTTCCAGACAGATTTACCCAATAACATGTATACTCATCGTCGCCCGTACAATGTTTCACCTCAAGAATCGATATCAACATAAGAAAATTCTAGGGTCTAGAAAATCGTATAAAATCATTCAAGTTAGTACACGTTTGGAAACACATTTTCCCGAATAGCCAGAGATTCACATATGTAAGGTAAGATATCGCATCTCGTCTTGATAAAAATTATGTTTCACCCGAATTATTTCAGTACAAATATAAAATTCAAATATACCCTGTTTCCTTTGCAGATTTCCATGCCTTATATATGTCTATATACCTTCCATTTTTACAAACCTTAAGTAAAACATATATATATGGATTCTTCCTAAGCGCATCCCACAAGATCATAAATTTAAACAAAAAAGAATCAAGCGATGGAATCAGTTAGTTCATGCACGACTAGCAAACTTTAGCATGCTAGAATTCTGGAATGGTACCATAAAATCATTTAATGAGAATTAGTCAATACTATGGGAAATAATTAGATAATCAGGATAGAATGTAACTTCAGTACTATTCAAAGCGTATGCAAGAGGACAAGACGTTTATGTACAGATCAAACAAACTAAAGGTATACCCCTCTCATTGTATCGTCAACAATATAATACAACCATTGAATGGAGAAAGTTAAAGCCTTTGATATGAACTAAACCCCATGCTTAACTCACATAAAATCTAAAGAAAACACATTAACAAGATTAACTTAACCGAAAATCAGGTTATACAGGGTGGTTAGAAAAGAGATCGTCAAAAGTTTTAGTAAATTATATAAGAAGCGTACAGATCTAACGTCACCTTAAGCAATATTACAACAGATGACAACGGAAGATCTAGATTCCTTAATAAGCTGTTTTATTGAAAATTGAGTTTTGCGAACTGATACAAGGTAACAGAAATTCGTCCCTGGGCCCGAATGATGTGGCGCAAGAAGTCTTACTAAATTTAAAAGAAATAATGATACCATATTTCGTAAAAGCCTTTCATGAATTTAAATTATATTCCGAAATTAGGAATACATTGAAATAAAGCATAATGGTCATTATTAAAAAAAATGCAACCCTCCATAATAGAGGATTATCTATATATTTCTCTAACTATTGTAGACAGTAAATTGTTGTCTAGATTATGTCGAATAAATTACAGACTGTTTCGGGTATAATGTTATATAAGGTTCAATTCCACTATGGCCAAAAAAATCTACATTATTGAGTGGTATACGGGATTACATTCAATACTTTTATAAGTATCCAAACCGACATTCTGCCCTTTTGTCTTTAGGCTATTCTAAAGCTTTTTATATAGTGGACCATATCTTTAATTACAATTATTTATTAGAATTTATTGAAATACAATTACAGTCCAAAGTTATTAAGATTATGCCCACATTTTTTTAAATAGTAAGCACGAATTAGAAAATTATATACAAGGTTAATAGAATATGGGCAAGTTTCAGGGACCCAGTTAAAATAACAAAAGTTGTATCTTCTGTCCCTGAGTGATGAGGAGAATACATATACAAGGTTATTCCCAATTGCTAATTTTGGAATTTTGGGTGTACACTGGAGTGCCACTCCAAGGTTAATCCCAAATGAAAACTATCAATTGGTTATAAACAAATTTAGTGTATTAAACAGGGAACATAATCCAAAAAAATTGAATTTAGCAGAACGAGTGTTGTTTCTTAAACAGCGCACACATATTATATAGTGGTACCTTGCTCAAGTTATTCCCCCACCTGCCAAAACAATTAAACAAGTTAAAAGTCAAATATTGTTTTTCTTATGGCGTCACCATATGTCAAGATTCTTTATACACAACTCATACTCCCTGAAAAGGAAGGAGCAGTTTGAATAACAGATTTTGCTTTACAGCCTAAAACTAATGTTACAAAGAACTATTAATTTGACGTGTGCAAAACCCGAAACCTTCACTACAGTCGTAGGCAACACATGTTCTGCGATAATCTAATTTTAAGCTCCAGCACTCCTGGGCGCTACAGTATCCATTGCTGCTCGGCACGGTACGTGATGTTGTTTATGCATTGATAACTAAAATATCGCTGGACAATTTGACAATAAAGTAATTATACCAACATTTAAGAACTTGTCAATTCAGACTCATAATACACATAGAGCAAAAATTCCCAAGTATTTACTGTTAACAAGTGTGGATACATATTACTAATAAAAGTTTATTAATTCATCTTCGAACAACATGGTATAAAATAGTTAATCAAATTTTGGAAACCCAAGCGATATTATATGATATAGGGCTACAAAGGAGCCTGAAATGTACAAGAGGGGATAAAATCAAAAAAGGTTAACAACATTGTTTAGGAGAATGTGTAACATCCGCTCCAATCTGATGTAAAAGATAGGATTTTATTTCCGATTGCACTCTTTTCCGTTAACTAAACAAAGAGCAGTGTTGTGTTTGACGGAATCACAATTGATTACTTGCTAAATAAACAGGAAACAACAGCAATTGAGTATTACAAAACACACTTGGAAACAAATATAGTGTGGTGCCAACATGTAAATGATAAAAAGTTGATCCAAATTTTGTAATTAAAAGTTCAAGACAATTATAATGTAAGATTGTTAATAATATTTATCTATTTATATATGTATAACAACATATTGGTACGATAGTACCCCTTGTAGCACATGTTAAATAGAATTAAATATTTTATAAAATAATAGGTAAAGCATTGTACTTGGAATTCATTGCTCGTTGGGTCGGGGCCCGTTCAACAAAAATATTTATGAATGTTTAAAGATGAACATTATACGCATATTAATTAGTTCATAAAATTCAGAGACGTAGGTTAGAAAAAATATTTCAATACGTACTCGAGTCGATATCATATTGCTTTTTTGGTCTTTGTGTTGGATGTAACGAAAGAAAAGAATAAATATTTAATTTAAAGTGTTGCCACTCATGCGGGAGAAAGTATCCCGTAAAAAACGTAATCAGTTTGGAAACGTGCTTTGAGTTGAGGTCGCGCTGCCATAAAGAACATTGAAAAGCGATACTTAACAGATGAGGACTTGGTGTAGTGGTTTACGTCTCGGAAAGCCACAGACGAGAATCTGGTTCGATTCCCGGCTGCGGCTAATTTTAATTTTTTAAAGCAGCATACAGTACAGTATACACATTTTCAAATTGTATTAAACGAACTATCGATTAACTTTGAATTTGTTTTTAACTCTGCCGTTCCATTTCGTAATCCAACAGGACAAATCACTATTAGTATATCACTCTAAGAAACAAATCAGCTCTAGTCGAAACTTGGTTTCAACTAGCGTACTCTGGGAATTTGGCAGCCAGTGTGTTTGAACGAACGTCATAGACCCGAACAGTAAATTAAACGTCATATACGTCATCCGTAACATGCAATCGTGCTAGGATATTCAATCTCTTTTATCACAAATTATTAAACCATTTGATCAAATTATGCTATTCTTATTTCTGCTTGCTATGCAAACACATCTTGTTTTTGTTAAATCGTTCGGCATATGTCATTTACTTTAGATATTGATTTGGCGCAAACTATTTGTTGTTTCCTGGTGGAAACCGTCAGAATAATTCTCTTTTCGACTCATCTTCGGAGAATTCCCTAATTCCTGTGGAAAATCCTTTGCGCGCCCATTGTGGAATTTTTAAATTTCCATTTTGGATAGTGTAGATTTAAATTATTCGATGGTACCTTATCACATCAGCTCTACTGTTTGGGATGATAAAACTATGAAGCTCTAATGTTCCTTTTTGCATGATTTCCGCAGCCTGTAGCTCCGATACTATGAACATTTCGACACTAGTCAGAGGGAATTTCTTCTTGTTCTGATGTGAGGAATTACCTCTAGGAATTTCTCGGTGTAGTTCATAAACACCCTGTATATAATCACGCCTAAAACATTATACTAATCATCATGAAACAATTAAGTTTCCCCTCCACACTTTGCACACCGCTTTATTCTTATTCAATTGTGTATTGATGGACTGTTCCACCTCCACCAGTTAGTCCTCTCCATCATTACGATCGTTTTCCGACAGCTATAGTATGAACTAATATACTGCAGTCCATCATTCTGCTGCACACGTTACAGGATACAGGTAAATAAGCTAGTCTACAAAGTTGTTGTGCAATACTTTTTCACGGTTGGAAATAACTCCCATTTAGACATATTTATAATAAACTGCTATTTTAACTGTTATTATCAACTGATATTTGCCTATAGCAACTATTGCTATAACTGTTACGGAATAACAGAAGATTTGCTCATTTCTAGCGTGAAATATCTGTCAGCTGGGAGCAGGAAAAAATCTTAATTTATTACTTACTTATAGCTTTCGAGTTCATTGTGCACACATTTCGTGTAAATAACATTCATTTGAAGGTATTTATTGCGTTTTGCTTGATTTTTCTGATTGTTTTTTCCATCACTACTTATAACTGCGCTGATGTTTTCTTCCATCACTTTGAAGAAGGAAATACATCCACGAACTACTTCAATTTTAATTAAAGAATACAAAACCAGGAAACTGTGTGAACAGTATACAAAGAGTAGAAAACCGTTCGTAATCTTCAGTACAAATAGTTTCCTTTTAATAAATAATAGAAGTATTATTCAGTTTTTTTTAATTTTCCGAAAAAAAAAAACGGATTTCTGGATTTGTTTCCTTCTTCAAACTTTCGATTCATTTAAGTCGACACTGTGTTACTCTTCCTATTGTCCCACAAATCTTGTTCAACGAAACAAACACTTCATTCATGCTTCAGACTTCGGAAGATTTCCCAGTTTGTTAAAAAAAACTCCCCCTCGGGAGATGTGTATCGGAGGATTTAGGCTTATGCTGAAGTTACTATAACGGGATGGCTGCCTCTATACCTTGGCTAAGTGAATATGAGTGATGCCAGTGCTAGGTGATGTTCTCGATGACCACATAGTGTCTTGATAAAATTTTAGACTAATTTATTTGTACCACCGCGTTATTTGAATGATTAAAGTAATATATATATATATATAACATTCTAGATGATTGCTATCGAAACGAACATTGTCTCCTGTTATTCCTTCCCATAATCTGATCACCCTGATCTAAATACCACGATCTCAATATATTTACATTTTTATGGACCCATTTCAGGTACTTCTACGAATAATACTTTGTGAATTACCTGGAATAAATATTTGGGCTTGAGTAAATATTTCGTTTTTTCTCTTAACCGCTTCCATGCAGATACGTACAAATGCAAGTTATCACTCTCTTAATAATAGACGTATTTGTTTAAGTCAATCAACATTTTTGAAAATGTGCCCGAAAGTAGGAAACGTAACCTTGTAGCAACCCAGTGAACACGTCAGTTTCATTGCAGTGAGTCACCGTGTATGTTCAGTACATCTGAATAAACTGAGGACTGAACTAGCTCCTATATTAAAATGACACCCTTTTTCACACTTACAAAAGAAGTTAACATGAAACATAAAGTATCATAAGTTCTGATGTACACAACACCCCATGCCCTTTATTAAAACGCTCAGACAATACTAAAAGCTATTTTCTTATCTTATTTGAAAACCTGAATTTTCTTTTTTCTATTAAACTCTCATTGTATTTATATCTCAAAATCCTGTTAAAAATAGATATTGGCTAATATTATAAACCTAGTTTGCATTGTTTAATCTAATCTAAGTTTTTTCTGCAAATGTTAGTTTCTTAACTGAAAGTCTTTTCTTCCAAATGTTGAAAATAAAAACTTTGAAACAATTTGGTTATTTTGAATTAAAATTTGTCATTTGTGATTACATCATACATCTTACTTTGTGTGTTGAATTAGAATTACATAGTATTTTGAAATAAAAATGACTATCTTCCTATTAAAATGAGAGAATCTTAATAAACAAAATATTATTGACTTTTACTTGATTGTTCACTTTTTATTTGTTTTTATTCTGTTCCTTCAGTTCCTATATTGCCCGAGTAATCACTAACTTTCAATATACTTAATTGTAATTATATTTTATGTAATATCTAATATATACACGCAACAGTATAACGAATAATTATAACACAATATTCACTAGTTTAATAAAATATTGATAAATGTGTTCTTTTCGTCATTTCAGAGCATCAATTCAACAAAAGAAGGCACTTCCTAGAGAATGATGAAAATGATGAAATCCGTTTACTATCCTCTAATTACCATTCTCACTCAAATTAATGCACATTCTACTTTAAAACAACTTACGGAGAAAGCAGATATATCCTACGTAAATATATTATCTGGTGTAAGAACGTTAGTTGAAATTGATCTACAATATGCTTAGACGTTAGTAATCATAGGAACTCCAAAAACCAGCCTTATAAAGCGGGCCCTACTTCGAGAATTGCAAAGTAGATACTCTGTAGTAAACGTCTACGATTTAGAATCACTTTTAAATATAATATCGAAGAACAAGCAAAACGCACTTTATCTCAATTTCCCTTTCGACAACATAGTTTATATTGTTATATTGTACTCTGAAAGTACATTGTTTCTAGAACAATTGGATTACTTTCCTTCTTGGTCTGCACGATCTAAAGCCATTGTTGTTTGTTTAAACACTATCAATGAAAGTTTATTACTAACAATGTTTCAAGAGGCATGGAAGTACCAGATTTTTAACATCCTTTTTGTAACGCCTTCGGAAGGAAATGATCTACGTATTAGGTACCAACATGGTAGGTTTCAAAATCAGACTATTTATACTTATACACCGTTCACGCCAAAGTACTTCGTTCTCCTAAGTCTATGCTACTTGATATCTGGACAAATGAAACATTTGTGCAGAACACACCATGTTCTTCTCTGACAAACTGGTTAATGGACTTCAATGTCCATTATGTTTCGACATTCATTTACACCGCATGTTGAACTATTGAATCACCCAGATGGAAATATTACACTTGTTGGAATTAATGGTCAAACTATGAATACATTTACTGAAACTCTTAACTTCTCTGTCAGCGTTATGCCTGTTTTAAAAGATCAATGGGGCTGGCAAACGGAAAATTGAACTTTTACAGGTCTTCAAGGTGATCTATTGCATAGAATACAAGATGTTGAACTGTTTGTGTTAATTCCAAACACTCAACGTTACGAATTGCTCGATCCAGTTAATTCACTTGTTAGGATGGAGCATATTTGGGCTGTTCCAAAACCAGGACTAGTTCCAATTTGGTCCAGTATATATTTTACCCTCTCACCACTTGTATGGTTATTTACAATCACAGCATACATATGTTGTAGTATGTTGCTCAGCGATATGAATATTGTATTCCCTCATATGGATTGTCTTCTTGCTAAAAGTCCCTGGCTGCATATAGTCTCATGTCTTATTAATGTGTCATCTCAAATATTTCCTCACATTACCCTACCAAGAATTGTCTTCGTGTTTTGGGTACTGTTCTCCCTTATTATGTCCACTACTTATCAAGTTGCTCTTTCTAGTTTCTTAACAGATCCAAAATCCTATTCGAGAATAAACAGTGTGAATCTGTTATTGACTTTGGAGGAGCTGCTAATGCTCGAATATGGTTTGAAAACAGTGCTGATTTCGTTGGTAAAATCATTTTTATTTTACCTGAAATTTATTGACTTTAATTGAAATTTATTCTTCATCTTCGATCTGGACTTAGAAAAGAACTCAAAGGTTTAAACACGATTAAACCATACTTATCGAACAGTGACAGTTATTTACCAAGTGCATCTTCACAACCTAAATTCGACTTAGAAAATCACAGGTACGTTGCCAGCTCTAGAAAATTGTATAAAATGGTATTGTATTAGTTTTGATTAAAGATGGTACTTGAAGCCTTGACTTGCTTTGCTTTGCTTAACTTAACTTAACTTTTGTAACGTAATTTAGATTTAATATTCTGATTTTGTTTTATCTTGCTTTAGCTTAAATTTGTGTTTTAACTACAATTGAGGTCATGATTCATACGCCGTCTCAAATTCATATAAATTCTTGGTAATGTTTAGTTTAACCGCCTTGTATTAAGGTACCTTTCGCGTTATGAACTTTTCCCGTGAAGAGTAATGTATTTAGTTATAATTTAACCTCTCGCAATAATCTTATCAACCCCCGAAGCGAGACCTGTATCATGGTGGATAGGCGGCCGAGATTGTTTATTAACAATCATGTGTTCGATTTCGAAAAACACCAATCGAACGACCGAAATTTTCTCATGTAAAATAGCTACGTTTTGTTTAAATTCCTTTTAAGTCAGATTCTAATTTCTTTGTAACATCAATCCGTTCGCGTTGTACTTGTTCACCTTAGCTTTAATTTTTAGATATTAATTATGGGTACGTCTCTATCTTGCCTTTCCCACCCACAAACTTTAGAAGAACAGCCCTTATGCAGTTCTACCGCCAGTAACCACGACAAACTCCCCCCGAAAAAGAAAAAGAAAATACAATCTGCACAATCTCAGATTGCCACCCGCAACAAACAAACTGCACAGGTCCGATCCTCTGCTAACAATTCTGAGCAATAAAATGTAAACTAAAAACTCAGACGAGAGAGGAAAATAATTTCTCTCACAGAATCCCAATAATGACTTTCCCAGATTTAATTCGATGTTCGCCCTTCATGTCCCTTTTATTTAGAGCATAGTCTCCATATTTAGTAATTTCTTCCATTTGTTAACATAACTTCAAATTCTTTAGGTAAAGGTAGAAGTTTGACTAAGGCACATTGCATAAGTTCCATCCCAGGATTCGTTCCGAATCCTGTCTCCGGCAAAAACATCTACACTACATTTTCGTCCTATCATTTTGCAACTAGTTCATTGTTCTAAGTTGACGTTTTGTAAATTGAACTATGACCATTTAGGGTACTCGAAAGTTAATTCACGGAAAATATTATTTTAACATTATATCTAGTTTCATTATGATATTCACGTCAAAACATTTTGGTTCATTCATAACGCCGTTAGCCTACAACATAATCTGTCTACATTACTTTTGCACACACACAAAAAAAACATAATTCTTCTTTCGACACGTAACTTTCATTTTGTCATAATTTATAACTTAATCTCTTTCAGCCGGCAATGCGAGCATCCAGTCACGCTAATTAGGTCATCATAACACGTCACACACAGGCATTATCTTTCTTGCCCAGGCGCTCAAAGGCTATGATAACTCCAGCCGCGTTCTCGTATACACAACCTTGTCAGTCCAGCGTACTAACAAGCAACTTAAAATAACATTTATGTAATGCGGATACAACATGCACTTTATTCTTTTTAACAATCTTTTATTAGACGATAAGATTTAGTAACCTTTTTTCATTATTTTACTGCATATTTCCTTCCATGAACCTTTAACTTCAATTTATTTCACACAAAAAATCACATTTTTCGGCATAGGCAACAACTAACTACGACTCAACTTGTCTGTACACATCCCGCATTCACGCCGTGACGAATTTCTTTCATACCATCTACGCCACTTCAACTACACGCATACCGACGAATAGCTTCTAGGTTTTTGTTTCCATTATGGATTTCTGAACACTGTCCACGAGAGGAAACGTTAGATTTCATTTTGGAACATTGATTTAGTCCCAATTCGAAGATAAGCGTATACGTTCAACCATCGTCAGTTTATTTTAACTTTTGGTCCGCCTACTCAACTAGTTACTGTTTCGCCTCACCAGAAACTTTAATTAACACATTTTGCCGCTTACATTTCATGTTCACTTCTACCGATTTTGACAAACTAAATATTATAACATTGATACGAATAATAATAATGATAGCATACTTTTATAATTTATATATATATTTTACGGTAATTTAGAGTTCCCCATCCCTTTTAATTCCATCATGTGTATTTAAGAAACGATCTTGCATCCCGCGAATTTCATTATCTCTTCTTTCTATTTCTTCACAATTGCTGTAACCTAATTTCAGCATTTGGCCAACATGAAATACAGTGCCATTGGCCTGTTAGAGTAGTCATTGCTTGAAACTATGTTGCACAACCTTGAATACTTTGTCCAAATTTAGTTCACGTACTTTAATATCCTTTAATTTTTTTCGTACATTCTCATGAAACAATACGTTAACATCCCTTAAACATAAATTCATAAATGCTTCTAAAGACAAATTTCCAATTTTAAGTGAATCGATACTAACACAGAAATTCAGGCTTCCGAAGCAACTAGGAATACGTGTTTGGTTTTGAGACACTTTTAATTGTGCAAACAAATCCAACGAAATATTTATGAATTGATAAGTTTCCATTTTATTTGAGTCGATATTTCACTCCTATTCAAGTTTCATCTCCGCGCTTTCAACTTGTTTCAATTCGACTTGAATTTTAGTAATTTCACGCATTTTTTTTCGTTCATTTGCGCATTCTTACATCCACACGATTGAATCACAACAATTAAATTCACTCCCTCCCAAAATCCCTTCCGTTATTCTTGAATCATAGGTAACAATAACTCCATATAGGAAGCATTGTAGGAACACACCCTTACGACGACATAATTTTACGATGATTTTAAGAAGATTTTACGAGATAATACAGCGACGATCTCTACAAGAGTATAAAAGAGTAGAGACAGTACTTAGATAATTTACGACGATTTGAACCAGCAATTAATGCTTTGCTTCAATATTTCCGAACACTATCTTGATTTCTCATTACCTGTTCGAACCTAGCCAACTCGAATTTGGGAGATTTCGATGCCTTGCGATTGTGAGGATTTGTAATCTGTTAGTGAGACAGAACGAATTTTTTCATTAACCATTACACTTGTTAGGGCCAAATTATATTGAATAGTTAATCATTGATTGGACTGTTGTACGATACTTCGACGAGCGGTAATAACCGGATTATTTTGAATAAAGGAAAAAATATATAAAATAAGATGTTTTACGATAATGATATGTTTGTTTTTACGATAATGATATGATATTTTGAGATATTAATGATATTGAAAGTCCTGCACCGACGTTTGTTTATATTTGATTTTGATGATAGCTACGAGATATGATCTTATTTTTCGCGCGATGATATATGATTTATAGTTTACGGTGATATATGATATATGATTTATTATTTACGATGATTTATGATTTAAGATTTAAGAAGATTTGTGATTTAAGATTTATTTGAGCCGACGAACTTATATTTTAGGATAATTTTGAGATATGATATGATTTTATGGAAATATATTTATGATAAATAAGCAGAGACTATCTACGTTCCCTTAAACTGCAGGTCCTGTTGTTGTCCCATCAGTCTTAGTTAAATAATTCACGATTCATTGTTAAATACTTTTAATTATTAATTTAGTACTTCGTCTTTCATTGGATTTCAGCCATATGGCACAACTTTGTTACTTTACTGTAAAACCCTCGAAATTTAGGACTCTAATTTTTTAACAATAAAGGTCAGATATATATTCAATCATTAGTGTACACCCTGCAATCATGCTAAAAACACATATTTAATCTTTTCTGGGTTTGTATATACAATGCTTCCTCTAAATAACGAATTTTCTAGTTGTACTTCTCAACTATCCCGCTTTATTCTCGTTTAGCATAAATACATTGCCAGAATTTTAACATCTTAATGTCAGACCCTCCATTGTTTCATTTTGAAGATTGATAATAATAATTTTCCCCCTACTTAAATAAACACATTTTACGAGAATAACCAAGGAAAATAAACCTGAGCCCACCAACATCTTTTAAGTACTACCCAACTTTTAGATATCGAATAGATTCACTATTGAAATTTCTTTCCATGATTAGCACAGTATGTTAAACATTCATTTCTTTTCCCCTTTCAGGCCCCTTTACAAGCCTGCATACTCAGGTCCAATTATTTAGTTGTCATTGTTTCAGTGGTTGTTGTCTCTTGTTATTCCACTTTACAATGATAGCAAGTTAATTACTTCGCCTTCAACTGCAATTTTCCATTTTAATTTCCCTCATTATGAGAATAATTCCAGAAGTTTAGTTCCCGATTCAAAATAGTTGAGCATAATATGGTTTTGATTATTCCATCAACATAGGCACTTCTCTCTTAAAGAAATTATATTACCACAGAATTCGGCATAATAATAATAATAATGATAATAATAATAATAAGATTTATATTGCATCTGCACTCCTTGTAACGTTAAGTTAATATTCTTCTTTACTTTCATTTTAATTCGATCAATCTTTTCTGCCATCCTAGATCAAGGCAAGTAGCAGCCATGTCCTTTTATCAAGTGACAATTCCCTCATTCTGTAGATCAATTCTTTCATCTTCATCCATCTCCTAAACCTTACTTTGAAAGACGACGAGCATTATTTAGTTTGGTACGTTGATTCATGTTACACAGAAGCAAAACGAGCAATGTTTATGATATCGATAGCGCCCGATTAGATTTTACAAATTTTCTAACAAAGTAACTTTACGACATATAATGGTCCCTTCTTCATTTATTATCTACATCTACTTCCGGCAACACTTGCGCTTGCAATTTAATTTAATTCTCCTACAGCTTCAGCTTTCGACAGCTACCAGTTCTTTTCCAATACTGCACAATTTAACTCCATCTATAATATTTTACTAATAATAGTTACAAATGCTTTTAACAACCGACATAAATTCTCGGATAATGGATCAAACGACTTGTTAACTAGCAGACACCAGTTTTGGTCAAAACATCTTATCGTAACCATAGTAACATTTCGAAGATTTTGTTTACATGTTTTCTTAAGGTTTATTAAGTCTTTTGGTATTTTATTCGCAATTGCCTTAAAACTCATTGAACGCATTCTCCATAATTATCATTTCACGAAATTCCGGCAGACAATGAAGAACGTAAAAAGTGGTTACGTGTTATATCCAGGGAAGGTGAGAAGAAGGAAGCCAGTGGATACCGTCCGATCATTCTGTTGTTTACAGACTTCGCTTTCTCAATGGAGATTTTAAAGAAAGCTGCGAAACCAGGAAACTGAAGACGGAATCTGTATCACATCTTCGTATCGCCTAAAGACTTAATTTTTTCATTCTTCGGTTAAAATTTCCTATAATTTTGTGCAATTTTGAAACTTCTTTCAAATTAATTCTTTTGATTTTGTCTAATTGTACATTTAACGCCTTCCAAATATTCTATAATTTTATTCTCTGATTTTAAGCTTTACATTTGGACTCTTTCCCTAATTATTTACATGCAGTTGTATTTTACTTCACTTCTTTTGATTCTAGTAACATTATATGTCCTAGTATATCAACTTCCCTTAAGGAATTTTAATAATTTTAAATAAATTTTGTAGTTAACACTCCCCCTAATTTCTTTAATATAATGACTTCAAGGTATTTTAAATAAGCTTCTTCAACTTTAACTTTTCCGATGGATAGATTAATTTCCGACACAGGTACCCAATTCGATAATCCACGTTCTCCCCACGCTTCCTATAACCTACGACAATTATTTTTTTGACAATATTGAAGATATTAATATGAGTAATGAATTTTAATTGAAGATTTTGATATAAATAATGAATTTTAGTATTTTAAGTTTTAATTTTACACTTTTGAATTACCCGACTATGACATTATACCATATGACTACAATTCGATGTTTGAGAATCATCACAGTAGTCACCTACAATTTTACAGTTATTCGAATTCGTAATATAGTTTTGTGAATAGTTCCATTTTATCCTTTAATTTAGTCAATTTTACATACATCAATTTCACTAGTTTACATAGCACACACAGTCAACATAATTCTTTCAATTACCTTACATGTATATTAGTTGAATGATCAACTCCTTCCGAAACACATTGATCATAAAGTCTGTCCCTTTTCTTTCCTGTAACGCAACCACCCGCTTCTTTAATTTTGACCACAAAACCGCGCCCACCCTTTCAAATTGTTCTCTATCCTTAGCCCTACGCGCCCACGTCTCAAGCCAATTCGAAACTACTTCAAAATTTTGATCCCCAAAAGTCGCCAGATACTCTTCTCGACTGAATCCCGCGAAAACGTCCTCTTTGATTAATTTCACAATTTCCGGTATCGCGATTATCCGCAAGTTTACCTCCCGACATTCATTCGCCATTTCACTTTATGAACTATACTTCAGGATGACAGACAGTCCCACACTAACAATTTCCCCTAATTTTATTTCTGTAATCAGATCCTTCTTCATTTCACTTCAGCCATCTTACCTTCCCCCCCCTCCTTGCAGTCAAGCATCTTTTAAGATCCTTCCCATTTGTTTATCTCTTGTTTAGACACTCCGCCTCCAATCTACATATGTAGCGGCCATGTTTTATTTTCTTTCATTCAGAAATTCACTACCCCCTTCCCCCTCTCCATCCTTCCAGAGTAGTATAGTAAATTTGTCTCCTCCCACTATCTCTGTTTTCATGAGAAGCCATGCTTCCGTCATTTCTCAGACCACTTCACAGCAACTCCCCTCATCCTAAGATCATTCACCATCCTCTAGTCTTGACCTCCGCTGTCAACAACACTCTTCTCTTTGACACACACACACACACTCCATCATCCCTCGCGCCTACACGAACAACACATGTTTCACGATAACATAAACAACATTGAAAACACTGAAACACGACACATCATTCTTCTGTTCTCCGAACATGATACTTAAGTTCTTAGATTTGATACTACACATCTATCGTACGACGACTCCTTTTCCTTTTAGATTTCGATAATCACAACATCTCTTTCTCTTTCCCTCCTTCTTTGCCTAGAATATACCATCAGCTCTTCCACCTTGCATTGAAAAAAAAGGATAAAATCGCACCACCTTATTTACTTACCCTACGCTATTCACTTTGATTTATTAATTCATTTAGTTTAGATTTATTATACGACATATTATGAGACTTCAGTACACGATTATCATGATTCAATTTTAATATAGAGGAAAACTACTTCGGATAACAATTCACCAGCGCTTTCTTTCCTCCTTAATTTCCAGAACACGACACGAAACTTCAAGATTTGATTTCCGACTTTGACTTCCGTTCTTATATTTTTTGGTTTTGTACTTCAGATTTTACGAAACAAATAATTCTCCATAACAACAATCCCCAGACGAACCTCTCATTTTAAAGTTTTATTATTCCTTATACTTATTTTAATTATTATGTATTTGATTTATAGCTCCAAATACTAGTTTTAATCAATTCTTAAGCCATTTACTATAGAGTTTGCAATGTTTACCTTGTCCTTTGTTTATTTTATTTACATTTTGTTAGTTTCTTACTTCACATTTATTCCATTTAATTATTACTTTATTCCTATTTAATTATTTCATTCAATCTTTAATTTTAATTCGTTTGTTTACTTTCATTTAATTATTCCCCACCCCATTGAGTCCAACCGATCGATATGCACTACCCCAACGGAAATTTATGAACAATTCCACACTGTAAAAAGCAAGAAGTTCTACAATTCTACGAACATAACAACAGTTCCCAATGATTCATCCACTGGAACCTTGATTCTTCTCTAAGATATTCCTTCTCCAAAATTTCATCACATCCATCTCCAGCTGGAAAAGCAGACAGAATTTCGTCACTTCCATCTAGACACCATGGATTAATTCTTCTAGCAACTTCTCCAGAGATGACGTCAATCAGCGATTCTTCCCCCAAGTAAACCCCCCCTCACATAATCTACAACGACTTCATCAACTGAAACCCCACCAATTCCCCAGTGTACATCCCAGTGCGACACTAAATTTCTCAGTGTTAAGTGAAATAGTGATAAACGATTCCCCATAATTGACAAATTCACCGAACACTTCGAGTGTAGTGTACATCATCCAAAGTCCTACTCCATAGACGCTATATAACTATGAACAAACCATACAAGTATACATCTATTTCTTCGTCCACTTATAGTGACGTCACTAAACATATTTTGTCATACGTTCAGTGACAGTTAGCAGAGAACTTTCAAGAACTTCAACTATTTTACTCATTCCGTTCTCTCCAAACACAACACTAACAACTTATGGTTGACGATATTATATCAATTATATTTTGATTTTATTGGACAATTATTTTCACCAACGATTAACAATTTCAACAAAAAAAATCATTTTCTAATTTTCATTCACTTCACTAATGTCAATATTTAAAGGACAATATATTTAAAGGACAATATTTTACCCACATTTTGATTTTATTCTAGATTCCTTCCAAATAGGAATCATTATGTTATTGAGTATATCCTTGTGTTCCTCCAATGTATTTTTTACTAATTCTTCTGTATGATTTTTTTGTATATTTTTTGTGTATAATTCTCATGTATTTTATGTATTCTTTGTTACTTTTATAGCATATTTTTGAAACTTCCACAGCTACTTTCAGCAGCTGCTAAAGTTTCACAATTGGAACTTGTGTTGTGTTATATGATCAGGTTATAATTTTTTAAATTTCATTTTTTTAAGAGTTTTGACCAACTGTGTAGATATCATTTATACAAGTTTATAAGATTTCAATTTGTATTAGTTTTAAGTTTTATTACGAGTATGAATCATGACAATAGATTTTGCATCAAGGTCCCAAGAATACTTATGTAACATAGGAACGTGCTAGACGTGACAGTAACACCATTTCCGTTCTCAAATTATATTTCTAAATTATGAACAATTCGTATGACTTCAGATCTAACCTTGAGTCACAAGAACATTGAAATCCAATATAAAATCCCACGCGATTCCAGACGTCATGGACACCTAATAACGTCAATAAAAGGAAATGATTCAGACTTAACCTTCAATTTACATCCTCTCAGAAGATGAGCTAATACTGCCTTGACTAAAGTGAAAATGTCACACGAGAACAAAAAAATCAAAATTTTTCTTTTTCGTAAACAGCCATATGAAAACTAAGTGTAAATCAACGATCGAGACCAGTCTCTATAACTCACCCTTCATCTACAACTCATTCGTCAAACTTGCGACAGCACAGACTGTCAGAAGAACTTATAGTTTTGACGCCAAGAGAGAAGACATCTTTAATTGAAATTTATTCTTCATCTTCGATCTGGACTTAGAAAAGAACTGAAAGGTTTAAACACGATTAAAAAATACTTATCGAACAGTGACAGTTATTTACCAAGTGCATCTTCACAACCTAAATTCGACTTAGAAAATCACAGGTACGTTGCCAGCTCTAGAAAATTGTATAAAATGGTATTGTATTAGTTTTGATTAAAGATGGTACTTGGAGCCTTGACTTGCTTTGCTTTGCTTAACTTAACTTAACTTTTGTAACGTAATTTAGATTTAATATTCTGATTTTGTTTTATCTTGCTTTAGCTTAAATTTGTGTTTTAACTACAATTGAGGTCATGATTCATACGCCGTCTCAAATTCATATAAATTCTTGTTAATGTTTAGTTTAAGAATGTAACTTCTTCAGACAAGTCAAGAAATAAATGTATATTAAGTGTCTATTAGAATTTCACATAAACTCCCATGTCCTATAGACAAGGCGGCAACCACCTTGTGTTAAGGTACCTTTCGCGTTAAGAACTTTTCCCGTGAAGAGTGATGTATTTAGTTATAATTTAACCTCTCGCATTAATCTTATCAACCCGCGAAGCAAGCCCTGTATCAATACTTTCCTTAAACACTTCGTACTAAAAGTAAAAAAAATGTTTATGTATGACAAAATCGAAAAGCATCGAGTGCTCCAATTGAAATATTGATAAAGTAAAGGTATGCTATTAAAAAGTTGTTTTTAATATTTTTACTAACATTCTTTAATTCACAATGGTTAGTTGGGTCCTCAATTTTTGGAACGTTAATTTAGTTCATTTCCCGAAGACGTTCAATGGGGAAATTTTGCACAGCGACGTAATTCGGTTGACAATTCCATATTCCATTGTAACTTTCATGTATTAATATATTGTAAAAGCAATTTTATTAAGAACTTGTTTCTCTTAAAATAAATATTAAACCGCAACGATATTACTTTTGGCTGGTTGCACAACATTTTAATGGGTAACAAGATCAGCTTGAAAATAAATAATTCGAACATCAAAACCACTAGAAAATATGTTTTAGAAAACTTTTATAATCATACTCTACTTAAACAATTCATACTAAAATATAAAAAAAAATAATATTTATGCATGACAGAAACCAAATGCATAGGGTGCGCCAATTGAATATTTATAAAATGACTGTATCTTAGAGCGCACCTGATGATTTGCTTTTTAATTATGCATTAAGAAAATTATTTTTTTTACTTTAGTAGGTTTAGATTTAGTTAGGGAAAGCATGTTTTAGAAAGTATTTTTTTTGTGATTGAAGGTGGAGTTGGAGCACGAGTAAGTATGGAAAGATTTTCGCACGAACATATCGATGTATTCCTTAATGAATGGTGTTGTGTGAGCTACTAACGCAAGAACTGGTAATGTACATATTTCTATAGATAGGAATATACGGTATGTTCTTGTGTTATTAAGTATTGATCATGGGGGAACAGATAGAGAGGTGCGTGTTTGTTTCTGACGGTCGAGAACTGACCAAATTCATGCTCGCTCAAGTTGCTAACATTGAATATAAACTTTAGGCAATTTGTCTAAATTACGTTCTCGCACAGGCTAAAACAGTAAATCAAAATACAGAACTGAATTAAGTTATTCATTATCACTTATTTGGACATGTTATAGGGAGTTAATGTGCATTATAGCAAATGAGTGCCGTGTTTCTGTAATCTTTCGTTTGATATACTAAGTAATTGCTTCGGAAAAGAACCTTTCATTTCTACATTAATATATTTCTCTGTACGTGCAGTAGTGAGTTAACATACTGATCTCAGCGGTAACCTATTTCGAATGATATTTTTGTTCCAGGGTATCTCTTACCAAATCAATTAACCTTATCGACTTTCCTTACCAATGGGGGTTTCTTAGGGATCCCACGATTTACGTTAGTTTCTACAATCAGTTTCAGGATTTGCTCTTAAACTTGTCAAACGTTGTCAAACATTTAGCACACATATTCAAAACATGTTTATATAAAGGGTGTTTCAAAAAAGTGTACCTCAAGGAATTAAACATGAACATCAAAACTACTGTATCTATATCGACCATCCTTTGTAAATTGTTTTACCTCAACACATGAATATTTTGCCCAGTAACTTCCAAGATACATAAATATATACAAGGTGTGTCAAAAGGAGAAAAAATGTGTAGCTTTTATAGTAATGTATTTTGTGAACAGAAATTCTGCGCTAGGCACATACGTTAACAATTGTATGTTGTGTCACCTCTTCTTCTTCCTTACAAAGGTTCCATAATGTCGCATACAATGCCATGTGCGAAATGTTTCTCTGGAACATTTCCAGGGAGTTTTTCTGTATACACTTGTAACTTGGATAGATACGACATCTTTGCATAAGCTGCAGCCTAGATTTTTATACCATGTTTTTCTGGCTTTGACTTCATGTATTGTTTGAAGGGACAACGCCCACGAAACGCCACAAGTTGTTTATCTACTGTCAGTGTACTGAACGGTTCATAGGATTTATTACAATTTTCAACAAAGTTGTCTCAGATGAGAAATAAACTGTTCGTCAACTGCCAATTACTCTTTTTGAGACACATATTTACCATTTCCTAAACATTCTGTACAGCAGAACGTTTAAAACAATTCTTGTTCTTTTAACTTCAGACCAAATAAATATACATATTTCTTGAATCGATTGCTGCTCATGCAAATGTGAAACTTGTGGACTCCATACTGCATATTCAAAAGTCCATCTATACTACCATATTTAGCGTTCAGATGACTGAATGTACGAAGCAATCCGAACTAACACTCTGTTTAAGTTTCATCAGTCGACTTCAGGCTACGACTTCTGAATACACCTTATCCTTCCTTACTTGTGTACTATATTATAGATTTGATTCATACGTCGGAATAATCATAAAGAAATTGATGGAGAAAGAACTAGTTTACTAAGATTCTATTTTATAATATTATAAGCTTTAATTTATTGAGAGCAAGGGGCGATTATTTAGTCTCAAATCGTCGCTTTCTGTGGTGCATCTTTTCTCTCCTTCATTTATATCACCCCATTCGTCTATCTCAATCAGTGTATCTATAAGGTACGAAGCTTCACTTTCATAATAATTAAAAAATATTCTCCATTAGCTAGACACAAGATATTAACCACTTCCAAATCTCATGAATATTACTACTTAGTATGCAAAATACGTGGGTAGCTAGACACTTTTAGCCACACGCAAACACAACTAATTGAAAAAAAATAAATATAAATGATTAAGACTAACATTTCACTCAATACCTCGTACGAACCAAAACAACTTTTGAGTGTCAATATAATTTAAATGAGTAGTTTGGACTCGTTATTTTATGCTACGTTTTCACAAAATATTTTTTTTATCTAGAGTAATAGTAATTCAATTGATAACGTTTATACATATTTCTTTAATTCAGGTATTCCATTTGATAACATAGAGCGATTTTTTATCCACCACCTGACTCACGCAAGTAGATAAAAAAATAGTACAGGAAGAATTCTGGAAGAATTTACTATTCGAGCAACAACGACTTCCATGCGTTATTGTCATATTGGTTACGGTCTCTTCGAAAAGCGGTCGCTCTGTTAACACCGAATCACCCGATATAACTAGATGGCAGACATACCATTTTCCGTAGATTCTATTTATAGCAATATATGAAATCTGTCACGATGGTATATTATAGATTATAAACAATACTCAATAAAATTGAACTGAATAAAATATTTGTAATTTTACTTTTCTATTGGCGCTGCTTTTCATGTAATAAGTGCATCTGCTCCAGATGCACAGTGAAACAAGGTATGATTATCTTTAGGATATATTCCAAGTATTGTAATATTTAGTGTATTTACCGGGAAATATTATACCGTTACCGACACGCAAACACCACTAATTAAAAATACAATAACATGATAAAGACTAAAATTCCACTAAGGTACTTCGAACAAACCAAAACTGTTCTCGAGTGCCAATATAATTGAAATGAGTCCTTTAGACTCGTTATTTTATGCTACGTTTTTCAAAACTAATATTTATTTACAATAATAGTAATATATTTGATGCAGTTTATGTACAGTTATTCTGCACATATGCTAAAGGATAGTATATTGTCGGGTAAAATCGACATTTTATGGGTTATTTTTGTGTAAGGACTCAAAACAACAGTACAATTTATTTACACAGTGAACTATTGGAGAATGTACATTTCCCTTCAGATGTCCGATATATTTTATTGCGAAAGCGTTTACTTGTCTTGAGTAGACAGCATTACTCAGTCAATATTTGATTATCTTGCATGCAATACACTGTTGTTCATTTATTAGACCCATTCTTACTTTTTCAAGATTGGCGCCATAGATAATAAACTGTGAAAGAAAATATGACATTTCTGGAAGGACGTGAACCAAATACGCAGTATGTTTCAAGAGTTAGATAATAGTTCGTTCAACTAGAGTTGCATAAAAATTCTTTCCGCTGTAATTATCAGGAATCAAATGGTAACATTTTGCAAGTTAAAGGTATGTAGATAGCAAATCAAAAAAAAAAAAACTTTTAACATGATATAACGTGAAGGGTTAAGGGAAATCATTGCTCTCTGAAGAATATTAGGACACTTCGAATTTAAAAAAAAATAATATTAATAATGCCTTTTCATCATTCAACTGTTGTAATATATTTGATTAGTAATTGCATATATCCTTTAATGGCACAAGGCAATGTATACAGAATAGTTTTCCTTTGGAACAGAAGGATGATATAGAAGTAGCTATATTATCAAGGCACTACCCTTACATCCATCTAATTTAGCCGAAGTCACACACTTGAAGCACCTGCGGTTTAGCTAAAGAAAGTCACTTCTGCATACCATCTAACTCTGGAATTACAGAATGACGCCTGCAAACGACACTACAGCACCTAATAAGTTACTATAATATTAAGGTTTCATGTATCTTAGAAACGTTTGTTGAACCTAATTTTGTATGGAAAAGATTAGTATATTTCGACTTCGATTATATAAATTCAATGCTTCTTAAACTTAAAATTATTTACGCCCCAAGAGAGATACAAACCTCAGATCATACGACTACCTAGGTTGACTTCTATCAAAAGTATTTTACTACTATTTCAAATATTCGTTCTTTTTATACGAATACATATTTTTAAATATATGGTGTTGTTGTTGGTCCATACGAGATATTGAAGATATACAACGAATGATCACTAAAGATTATGAATCCGATTTAATGAGAATTTTTAGAGAAATTTTACAACCGATCGTAATATCTTTACGCTATACTTTTTGAAATGAAACTATTGTAGGTCCGTATAGATCGGAGATATAGAAATCTGATCATATATTCCTACTCAGTTACAGTCTGTGTCTAGAAATTAATATCAGGAACCACAAGAAATAGACAAGCCCTATGGGTGTTGCGGAATAGGTTTTGACTAGGCCAGTCACAGCCAACGGTACCGTCTTGATTTGTATTCATTAGTTACAGTATTCCCAACCAGTTTGAGAAAAACAATCGTTCCAGATGTTAGTTCTATCTGCGCCAAATTTTGGCATAAACTTTATTTTATACCACAGGAAAATACTACGAATGATTAGGTCTTTAAGGTCATAAATTGTCACTGTTTCTATAAAATTATTTTTTCTAAATTTACTTTTTGGGCTATTGCCACCCTTTGTCCAAAAATATATCTTCGAACCACAAAACATCGACGAAGTCTGAATTGTCATTTCAAAGGTTTTAGTTAGTCTAGCTCAAGGTTGCCGGAAACGTCTTGAATGGACTACTTGGTCAGTGTATTTCCTAAGATAATTATTACATATTCACTCCATTCCATTATAACTACCTGCCTAAAATTTGCGGGAAAAAACATTATTAGACATAAAAGAAACACATACGTTGTTCCCTCCTAAAACATTTATGTTTCAGAATTGACAATTTATTTTACAATACTAAATGTAATGAGATTTAAATCTTATTAAGAGTTTTGAACCTTTGCGATTGTTTCCAGAAATATGGCTCTAAAATATTTACTTCAGAATGTTATGAAATACATTGAGTATTTACATATTTTTTAAAGAATCATAACTTACGCCAAGAAAGGAACCCCTTATTAATAGCGATATTTTTATATTTTCTTTCACATCCATTCGGCATTTAAGGAGTAAATAACTTGTGATAACCAAATACTATATTCAAGAATAAGTCTAAAGACTGCATATTTACATAGTTGTATTACAAATATTAAATTTAAAAATATAATTTCTAAATTTTAGAAGGCAATAAGTATTATATAGAAGGCGGATATTGAAAACATTGTTGGATTTTTTGCAAATTATTTTCAATTAATTGTAATAAACGATAATGCTTAAATAAATGCTGTTAAAGTGTAGTAGATTTGAATTAACGCTGGACTAAAATGCGTGGTTAAGATCATTTTCTCTTCTTTTCCTTCGCAACAGTCTTTTGGATGTTCATATTTATTATTAATATATTACTAATCATTATGTCATCATATTTTTTTCTTCCTTTCCATTATACGTGATCCAATGGGAATGCTTTTCTTCAACTTCGACGCAACTGTGACGTATGATTCTATAACGGGCTTAAGATGTTCCAAGTTTACACTCTCGTTTTCTTTCCATCTTTAAAAATGTTTGTTGCCTCTCTGGTAGATGTCTCTGAATTGTATATTCTATTTACTTTAATGTTCTGATCAGTTTAAGCTTATGATTGTTTCGATCTGCCTTTTTAAGGAGCAGAAAATACTGTACTCTCAGTTAAATTAATTTAATTTTTATTTTTAAATTTGCTAGCTAGTGTATTATATAAGTATGTTGAGGAAAACCATATTTTAAAAAAAGAACGTTAGAATAGTTGAGTCAAATAATAACAAATTATCCTCTCAAAAACGTAATAGAATATAAAATATATTTTCAAATTCAACTCCTGCAGGGATACATTGAAAGGAGTCATTCGGATCAAAATTTACGAAAAACTGTAGGTCTAGTTTTCATCAACAACTCATTTCTGACGTTAACAGCAATTCAGTCAATTAGTAAAATTAGTTATTTTATCGTCTCTGGTTCAGATAATCGGATCGGACGTAAAATGAAATCAAACATTAGTTGCTTATATGCAAATTCGGAAGTCGATTGCGCACAACGAAACAAGAAAAGATGTATTTTTCACATGAGCCAACGCCCGAATAATTTTCAAAATACAAGGCAAACAATTTTGAATACGATTTCGACTTGTTACAGTAGCAAATACAATGTAGGTGTAGGTCGATTCATCGGAATACATTACGTGTTTCCACTGATCAAGCGTCCACTCCTTGTGGTCCTTGCACCACTGGATACGCCGCTTCGCATTTACTGCTGTGACCAGAGGTTTGGAGATCGCGGCCCTGCCATGAATTTTCATCTTATGAAGTTCCCGTCGCGCTGTTTTTGATGAAACCGGGTTCTGTAGGCCGGAATTGAGTTCAGACGTAATTTTCATTGCAGTGGTCTGCTTATTAGCTGCTACAATCCGTTTTAATGCCCTCCTGTCCCTATCGGACAGGATTATCTTTCGACCACTGTTGTGCTTTGCAGACATTGTTTGCCCATGCATTGTGTATGCCCTCGTGACATTTGACACAGTGCCTGTCGATACCCCCACAATGGTCGCCACTGTTGTCACTGAAGCTCCAACCAGACGGGCACCAACGATCATGCCTCTTTGGAAGTCTGTCAGGTCGCCCATTTTACCGCACCACTTGCACACCACGACACTCACTGGTGAACTGGGTACTGCTGACGGAAGAGGAAGGTTCACATGACACATTGAAAACAAAACACGATCGACAACCGCAACCCGTGGTGTACAGTAGCGGGCCACACTTACGTGTCCTGTATGACGTGTTTTTAGATTTTTTGCCCAACCCCTGTAGGTATATATCCCAAATCCAAGTTATACCATGCGGTGTAGTTCAAGGATCAGTTATAAAGCCAATTATCTTTTTCGTTTACATAAACAATCTCCCCCTATCTTAAATGCACCAGAAGCAACACTGTTTGCCGATGACATTAATCTCACAATAGATGACAATAAAAAGAAAGCTCTTGAAAGAAAAGTCATACAGACCACCACTGAACTATCACGTTGGTTTTCACTCAACAAACTGAAACTCAACCCAGATAAAACATTGACTTTAACTTTCCACCACATACAAAACCAATCTTCAAATCAAGTAAACATAACATTAAATAATACACTAGTACAATATAAAAGAAGGGTCAATTTTTTAGGAATATGGATAACTGTGACTCTCTTATGGGATGAATATATAGTTTTGCTGGCTTAGCAATTAAGCCAGGTATGCTATGCTAAAAATATTATTTTGAATATTTTAAACTTACTACACTTGAAGTAATATACTTTAGTATATTTTAGTCACTACTTAGCTATGGAATTATACTCTGGGGATAACACCCAATAAAAGCAAAATGATATTCTAAATTCAGAAACGAGTCATAAGAATAAATACTAAAACAAAGCATAATGGATATTGTAAACCACTATTCAAATCATTATCATCTGTATATATCCTTCATCACCAGTTGTATGTAAAAAATAAGCGGCGTTCTTACCCGTCACTGCGATCACCTTAAGTATAATACGAGAAATCAACACGATTTCCTGTAGTACCTCATAACAATTCTCTATACGAGAAATGGCTTAACTGTACAGGGATTGCTATGTACAATAAATTACCAGGGGATTCGAAAAAAATAGTCAATTTATATCTCCATAAGCAGCTTCACCAGTACGTACTTCATCATTGCTTCTATTCTATAGAAGAATATGAAAATAATCTTAGATGAAGTTTTTTGTTTAACGTTTTGTATACTTTAGTTGCACATAGTAAAGATACCTGTATTCTATTTCAATTAGTATTTTAATTAAATCAAGAGTATTCATTTGTGGGTAGTAGAAATATATATATTGTAAATTGTAATATATTCTCTCTTAACTTAAGTATATCCTAGTTTTATTATTGTACTCTTCTGAAATACTTACTTATATTCTTTTGTATGGTATTCACATAACATTTTCATGAAAAGTCCTATACCATATATGCAATAGATGTCAACTGAACGCTAATAAATATATATCTTTGTTAAAGCCTTTAAGTAACTTTCGCTCAGGTCGGTTGTATGATGACGGAAGACATGTTAGCATAAAAGTAGGAAGAAGGAGGAAAACCTAGAGCAAATCCAGTCACACGGCTTGTGTCTACCTAAAAGTCAGTATGGCATGACCTGGGATCGAGCCAGGACATCATACCATATTTGGAATTTAAATAACTGCACAATTGATCCAAATCAAATTAGTATATAATAAGGATAATTAATTCATCATTTTATGATCGTTCATGACATACCAGTATGTCGTAAGCGACGGGAAGGTGGTTTTACTAAAGCAGTATTTTTTCTACCTTATACTGCTATACGGTCAATGTATTCCAATGTATGCGAGAAATCAAAGTAGGGGATGCAATATAGAGGGAATATGATATATATAATTTTGGGGATCAGTATATATATTGGGCGGTATTAAGCAGGCTGAAACAATACAATGATTTTGCTTCAAATGAGAGCTACGACATATTGGCCTGTCATGATATATATATATATATATATATATATATATATATATATATATATATATATATTAAGAAATATTGTTTCTAACCTAGGTAGTCGATTTCTCAACACTAAATCAAACCTCATGTGTGTATATAATTCGAAAACGAAGCCAATCCCGAGCCAAGAGGAAAATAACTTTTGTTCCTAGTTCAATGTGGGTAGTAAAATATGTTACTGCAATTTTAAACCACTCTTTATTTATTAATTATCAATACTACATTAATACATTTTCGTTTGCTAAAACTAATTCCCTTTTAATAAAAGAAGTATACTTTAAGAAATTTGATATTATCATACTAGTATTGTTGTTGCTTTTGGTACGATTCAAAACGTACATATGTATACACGAAACCGAGGAACTCCGTAGTTCCCTTAATGTTTATATACGCAGTTATGTGGGCCATTTGGGAATAGCTAAATATCATAAATTCCAACTCTGTCTTTACTTCTCTTCATTCTTTTTAATACAATGAAATATATTTAGATATTGATCAGTTATAAAACTTGTTTACAGAGCACACTGCTTGCTTTATTACGGAGATAATATTGATCAGTAAATATTACATTCTCTTGGATACTTGCAACAGTTTGTTTATTTACTGGACGCATATTTAATGTATTTCGTTTTTAAATTTTGATGAGAAACAAGGAAAGGAAATCTGTCATTTGTAGTTAGGAGTATGTTTCAAGTTTTAGATTATGGTTTGGCATTATGGAACGAGCACATTTTAAGCAACATTTATGGTAAAATATTAGGATCAAACTTTTCTTATTGAAGAATGCTGTATGTCTATAACATAACAAATATAAAGATAGCTCTCAAATATTAGTATATATCCCGAATCCAAATTATACCTTGCGATGTAGCTCAAGGTTCAGTTCTAGATTCAATTTTGTTCTCTAATGTAAATTATATTAGCACTTATTCTCATATTAACGTCAAACTATTCTACTGTCTTTACGCAATAGTTTGAACTATCTTGTTAGCAGGACTGCTTAAATTTAGAGAATATTATTCATTATGTACAGAGAAGCATGCATACTGGGATTGAACAGACAATCCAAGTTGTGTGCTTGTTTTCTAATAGTGAGATAAAAGAATTTGGCCTAACTCAAAAATAAATTTGCATAAATTATATCTATGAAGGAAAATAAATGGTTAGAATGCCTAATTAATTTTCAATTTGTAATTATTGGAACTTTTATTTAGTGTTACGTGTACTGTATTGCAAAATTTGATTGTGTTTCTATCTCAACGTCTACATTTACATTTAAGTCTTCTAAACAATAAATTAATAAAAAACATGATAGTTGTCTCACTTGTTCTGGTAGAAAATATGCTCTAGCTCTCTGGTAAAGTAGAGTTAACAGTTCCAGAGCTAATTATTAAGGTTTACAAACTTTAAATCTAAACCAAAAGTAACGCTCTAGTTTACACTGAGGAAGTAACACAACATTTATGCATTGTAATACACGTAACAGTAAAACATAATTTACAACAATGAAAATTCCAAAGCTTTTGCGTCGCTTCTACAATTTATTTTTCAGGTAAAAAGCCCTATAGCTTTTTCGGTCTTATTCAGTAAGACTAAAGTCTAGTTATTTTCAGGAAATCAAAGTAGTCACATACCTTTCATTATGTTTTTTTCCACACTGCATTCATCACCATGGTTCGAAGCTACTATCTTTGAATTCACATAGTTGAACTACACTCTAGTACGAGAAGCGCCCTCAGTATATCCAAAGAATGCCGACTCTGAACATTTTCGTACCTTGTAAGTAACTACAGAACGATGCCTTTAATTTCCAATGCAGCACATAGGTGATCAAAACACATACAGTTGATACGTGTATATCTTGCAACACTTTGATAATCTTAATTATGTTTGGTCTTTTTGAGTATATATTGATTTCGAACCGTCTCGATTAGATGAATGCAATGTTTCTTAATGTCCACAGGCAAAATATACTAAAGGCAAGATTCGAACCATACACTCCACAGTTTTTGTGCTCGGCTCAAACTTTATACACTTTCATTATTCCTATTGTAAAATGTGTTTTGATTCCGTCTGTTGCTGGAGTTCGTGGTTTAAGTTGATACTGGAAAAAGTCGGAGAATGATCACTAAAAGTATTAAATGAGGTTCAGTGGACACGTATAAAAGTATTTTATAACTGATCAAAATACCTCCATACAAATGTCTTTGAAATCAAGCCTTTTATGTTTCTGAAATTTCCTGGCTTCATATATATTGTGCACTTATATATTTTCTTACGGAATTATAATTCATGCCAAGCAGGTACTTTATAACCTACCGTCCCTTTTATATGTGTCTTTCATATACAAAATGCATGAATGTAATACATTAATTTGTGAGAACGAAACGTTACACTCCAGCATGATTCCTCTGATGGCTGCATATTTTCTTCTTGTTCACATTTTCCAGTACAAATGTAAGCTATTGTATGATATAATTTCAATTGGTTTTCTTTTTATGGATATAAGTCATTCAGAAAAAAAGTTATATTATTAATAATTTGCATTCTGTATTATTGTTGCAAACGTAAAGGCTCCAATATACATTCCTCATTGGAATTTTGTTACGTAATAACAGAACTTCCGTTAATGATACATTGCACTAAACTTCAGCCATATGAATATGGACCGTCTTTATTTAATAAAGTACCGCTGATTAATGTTGGGAAACACGCACATATGTTTTTATGTTTTATTCAGAATAATTAATATAATATGTGATGTCGATGAGTTCAAGTATTGTATTTCTGAATCATGCTGTATGGCCCGTCAGCTATCTGAAATTCAGCTCAAATATTTAAAATATGATTAGGGGCATGTGGCATGCCAAATATTGATACTTTTGAGACAATGCATACCGAATACTTATCTATTCTCAAGTTATGCCACTTTCCATGTTATATTAAGTACGTACTGAAGAATCAATATCTATATACAGAGTAATATTTCTACAGTTACACGAAACGTAAATATAGCCATATGAAATGTATATGAAATCAAGTAGTGCATCTTTGAGGCATGATGCATACTTCTTCTGCTATCTTGTAATCTATTTGTTTATATTCAAGTAGTAACAGCAACACATAACACTTTTAAATATTTGCACAAAATCCCTAATGCGATTAGTTTTACATTATCTTGGACTGTTACCTACTTATAGCATGAAACTACAACAGCATCTTCAAAGTTACCCAACGTTTACATTAATTATATATTTATTGATAACTTCTTGTTAATACAGTCGTCAAAATACCCGATTTGGATCTGACACCCAGTCACATTGGATTCAATTAGATAACATTCAAGGAATACTAAATATCACTGTATGGTGTGGAATGTAGCACGCTCGAATAAACCTTGCTGTGTTTGTTAATGATGCTTGAACTAGATACAGTTATTCTCGCATAGTGCAAGAATCAGTCCTCCCATTCGTCTCAAATCAACAAGATGGTTTCATATTTTTTGCAACAACCTAGTACATCCTCTGATGCATGCGTCTGTGCGAATCTTGATTAGTAAGTCCCTCGATGCCTAATTGGGCTGTGTGGTTCAGTTGGGTGACCACCTAGTTCATCAGACTTACCACCGGTAACTTGACACTAATGTAAATTAGGTACTGGTCAGCCATAGCTCAGTTGACAGATAGTTGGCTTCATATCCTTGTGTTTTTGTGCTCGTCTTCAGCACAAGTCTACCTTATTATAATAGTTCAAGGATCTTTCCTGTGTCTCACCACATAATGGCAGGATATTACCTTCGAAACTAAGCCTACCCGACTTCCTTCCAACAAACTCTTGCCACGTAGTTTGGTTTAAGCGATAGAAGACTAAACTCTATAAGAAATTCAAAATTCATATTCAAACATTCAATAATGTTAAAAGATAATTGAAGCACTAATTGTTTACATTGCAGATGTAATTTATAAGTCAGAAACCGTTTTGAATCCAAGCTTGCTGATGGGGCAAGTATCTGTTAAAGATGCATTATTAGATGTAGATCATTAGCACCTACATTGAATATGGTTATATTACATTTCTCTCTAATTTGAAAAGTACAAGGAAAGGAGGGAGATTCCATAAAAGGTTATTTCTCGTCAAATGCATTTTAAACTCTATTCCATTTAAGGAAAATGCACCCATGGTGTACGACTTAAGAAAACGTTCTGTATTGGGACACGTACAAAGCGGACTTTCGCAGATTCATAAAATAATTTCAAACTGTGATAATTGCACTACAGAGTAGATAAAACCAGCTTAAATATAAAAGTACAATATAAATTGCTAACTGAAATGTACAAAAATAAATATATTGAAAACATTCGCCGAACTTTGTGCCAGTAATAATTACTTCCAAATTATATTGGATGTAAATTGTATCTAACAAAACAAAATAAGTTTAAAATTATGTAAACACGTAATTCGATCATGTTTTGCTTTCGTTGCAAAATGTAAGTGTTTATGAACATAAGAATACGTACACTCGTTTAATTATTTATAGCTACACTAATCAAAATGAACAGATTAAAAAGTATCCAAGAAATAAAAACGATATATATGCTGTGTGAGATCGGAATGCATTTGTTGTGATAGCCGTAGTACCAACAAAAGATTCGTGTTTACAAGTGCGACTGGCTCTCGGAAGCAGGGTTTCCAATGGAGTACAATATTCGAAGCTATATCCGGCCTTCATAAATTAGAGAAGGTACAAGAGCGAAGGATTAAAATGGGGAAGTGGAAGAGGCTTTATTTTTTGTATTTTGCTGGAAAATCCATGATACAACGTAGACTGACATTGGTCTCGAAAGGGTAGTGCAAAGTCAATATATAGTGTAACACATTGTGTCGAACATTGTCCATTTTAAGGTAAACCCGACGTTTCCAGACATTCGTATGTCATACTAGTAACATAAATATGACCGGTTCGAATCTAGTTAAAACCAATTGAATAGAGAAAACACAAAGTATAATCACATCCGAGCTCTCGTAGCTCAGTGGGAGCCAGAGGGTTCAATCCCAGCGGCCGGCCATGCAGGCTGAAGTTTTTGCAGGGTTCTCCTCAGTCACAATACTCTGAGAACGTGCTTTCAGCTTATTACTTACATGTATTCAGCTAATGGGAAGGGCAAGACACATTTTTACTGACCGAAAAAGTTTTTGGGATTTTTTGCGCGTGTTCCCCACAAATCCTCGAAAATACTCCACCAACTTTAACTTTTTGCGATCAAAAATCGATAGAAACCTTCAAACCTCTATTACACGTTTCCAATATTGACTTTACACCCGCCGAAAGTAAAAATCATGGCGGAATTGCTGAAACCCACATTGGTGGTCTCCAATGATTTCATTCACGTATGCTTTTCTCCGTGTTACCAGAATATTGTTCAAAACTTTGTAACCTGTTGGGAGTAAGGAGGCTCCGTGGTAATTATTACAGTCAGATTGATCGTAATTTTTCTTTATAAATCAGAACTATTGCCACAGAGAATCCCACTTACAAATAGTTTGCATTCACAAACGGCTAAGCATTTTCTTCTGAGTTCGAGGAAGTTGATTGCCTTGCTGCTAGATGTCTCTGAAACCATTAGCTCATTTTCGTACAAATCTTAATAATTCATGGCTATGATTGGTTCGTTCTTCTATATTTGAGCTAATAAGAAGTTTCGAACAACTGACCGCCGTACCTAATGCAAGAGCGTTGGCGTAGCGTTCCGGAGGTCTTGGCTTCGATCCCAGCAGCCTACCATCCTGAGTGAATTTTTTTCAGGGCCTTTCCTCAATCACACCAGGGAAATGCCGGGATGGCACCTTATAGATACCCCGGCTGACACCTTTACAAATCATTTTCCCTCCTTTACCTGGCCTGAAACTTGGACTTAAGGAACATAAATAAACATAAAATATAAAATAAATAAAATTTAAAAATAACGCTGAACCGAACCAAGAACTTCAGTTTATCAGGATCTTCAAGAAATTAAGCTATTGGCCTGAGAGACATCTAGCGGCGAAAAAAAACTCAAAGCGAGAAAGACATGAATGTGCCTACCTCTTCCTTCCTTCAGAGCATTTATAAATTTATGTTGTTCCTTGACGAGTGTTGTTCTTTCCGCTTCAGTTATGTCTTTCGGGATGTTGTCTATTCCTGGTGATTTGAAATTTTCAAATGCATTCTGAAGAGTTCGACCTCAATCTCACTAGTTTCGGGAAACCATGGTTCTGCGCTATGGCTTTCAAATTCCTTCGTTTGGTCTCCGGTATGTACATTTTGAAACTTGTCGAAATAGCTTTTCCATACATCGATCATTTTTGTTGGATTCACTCTAACATTCGCGAGTTCATTTCTAATCATTTCTAGACATGCCTGGTAACATTTCCTTAACGAGTCTACCCCTTTGTAGCTCTCGTGCGCTATTTTTCTTATCGTTTTCAACTATGTCCTGAATTTTCTGCGTCAAATATCTTTGATGTTTGTTTCTAAATCCGAGGGTGACATACTTATTTATGTCAGTTTCGTTATTATTACTAATTACTTCATTATTACTCAAGTCCGCTAAGATCTAGAACCTATTTGAGAATTCACTTCGCTTATTTTCCTTCACGTCCGGATTATCTAACAGTTTTACGTCTATTTTAGTTGTTTTTGTCTTTTGCTTTCCCTGCTCGAGATGCATATGTTTTCCCTCGCTCACTGATCACTACTGATGGTCGGTGTCACTTCGAATTTCTATGTAAGATCTAACATCCATTGTCTTGGCATATCTTCGTCTATCAACTAATACGTCATCGATATGGTTGTATACTTGTCCATCCCGAGATGCAGATGTGCATTTGTACACATTTTTGTTTTCAAATTCGTGCTCTTTACTATAATATTTTTCGAAATTGCGAAGATTATCCTTCTTCCTACATTATTGTTGCTCTATTCCTTAAAATTTGATGTGCCTATAGTTAACACAATTTCCGCATGATACGTCAGCCGCCGGTGAATCAACCTACCTAGCTGATCGTAATTTCTGTCTTCTTGTTTATGATGAACTTGCTCTGTCGGAGAATAAACATGTTATAAATCAGTAAATTAAAAAAAAATATTGCAAGGCAACAATATTCATTTTCAAACCGTAATAATCTTAGCATTAGAAAATATAAATAGAACAATAACTTGTAATTTAACGAAAACATCTCAATAATAATTTCAAGAATGTAAAAGCTTCCATATACTGTATCGTTTGCGTAATTTAAAAAGAAAATATACGAAAAGTTGTGATTTTCTTTTCAAAAAATAAAATAACTTTGAAAAAGTTTAAAAATTCCATTAACTTAGTGAAACAACGTCACTAAAGTTTCCAAGAAAATTTGTTAATAATCAACATATTTTAAAATCTAGTCATAAAAAGTATAAACCCAACAACCAAAATAAAAACACAATTCTAAAACAATTAAGTTAAAACCCAAATTTAAGTTGTAACTTTAAAATTTCAACAAAATATATCACACATAAACTGTATTTCTTTTAAATCAAAAAGCCATTAATTACTTTTCTTAAAAAGTCACGCTAACGTCAAAAATGCTTACTTTCGATTTAATTAAAAATATTCAATATATTTTAATATATTAATTTTAATTAAAAATTACATTTGCAATACATAAATTATTACAGGGTCAACTTTATTACAATAAATTCTATTTCATATGTATGGTTCCTAATCCTTTAATTTTAGAATCCTTCTTCAAACAGACACAACATCAATTAATACACTGCTATAATAATAATACCAACAATTACACTACAAATTAAATGCTCTACAACACAGTTGTTTAATTTACAATCTATATTTAAACCAACATTAAACAATAACATAACGATATAACAAATATAACGATATAATCTGATGTAGTGTTTCTTGGGAACAATATTTGATTTTGAAGAAGTTTTTTTTTAAAATATCACAATAATAAACTATTTATAATAAAATTACTACTTCATTGAAGTTGTCATTATTGAGTAGTTTTGAATTTAGGTTATCTAGCAACTAACATTTGACTGTTCTTCTTTTTCAGAATTTATTTTCTTCCAGGACTCACCGAGACTAGAGACACGGTTGTTTGAAATGGATTTTAAAAAAATACGAATTTGAAATATTTTTCGTAATCAAAAGGCATCTATTTTCCAAGTTATTATGTCCATATTTAGCTCAAGACTCATTATTTTGTTTTTACTGTTGGCAGTAAATTACAGAAATCTTGTAGTGAATGGTGTGGGAAAGCAGTTGGAACTTGAAACTTATTATGAACAACAAGAAATTATGCAAAGTGTCCTGAATGCAGTTTGTAACTCCCACCTTCAAGAAACAAAATTTATTTCACTTATGATTTCAGAAAATGATGAGTTCTTAACATTATTTATCCGACATGTTTTACGAGACAGATTGATAACTGTAATCGTTATGAACCATGATACATTATCTTATGATGAAACACTAGACGAGACTACATTAGTTCAAGAAAACGATATGATATTACACTTCGCCCATAGAGGAAGTTACTTGGATATATTATTGAAGAAAGGTCGTACATTATATTGGCATAACAGAGCATCTTTCATAGTAATACAAACTTTGTCCGCATCTATGGTTGTTAAAGAAGATTTGCATACATTTGGTGCTTATTATTTTTCAAGAAAATCTTTCAAATGCATTTTAATATTAATTCGGTTTGAAAGATTGAATGAGGAGATGCTCGCTAAGAATGGCCTAATTTATGTACTTACACACGATCCCTTTATGAAACAGATTCACATAAAGAACCTATCATTTAAAACTTTCGAGCAACGCGTATTAAGCGAGGCCGATCTTTTGCCGGAAAACCATAATTTACACGGGCATGTTTTGAGAGCAACTACTCTTTGCATCAATCATGCACCTGTGTTTTATTTTACTAACATAAAGGAAGGATATGAAATCCAAGGGTATTTATCCAAGGTATATGATACTTTAAGCCACTTCATGAATTTCACCGTTCAATTCAGCAGAGTACATGGATGCATTCAATATGGTTCACAAAAGCAAAATGGAACTTATGCTCATATGATTAAAGGCATTAAGCGAAATGTAGTCGACTTTGGTTACGCAGACGCAATACTATATTATAAAATGCTGAAACCTTTAGAGTATTCGGAATACATTCATGTCACTCCTACTGGAATTATAACTGCAGCGGGTGGTAAAATTCCTCCGTGGAAGTCTCTACTTACGATTTTCAAGATGAATCTGTGGCTATCAAATTGTGGCATGCTCTTAGTTATAATTGTAATCACGAAGCTTTTCCAGTTTACTGGACTGGTAAACGCACAAGATAGTTTGTTATCAATAACTATGAACACACTTGCTGTTCTCTTGCAAATTTCTGTTCCACAGCCAAAGGCTAACTCCATTAGGATTGTGTTCTACTTGTGGGTTTATTTTAGTCTTATAATTTATGCAATATTTTCTGGTTCTATCGTAAGCAGTTTAACTGTTCCACACTACTATGCTGACATAAACACATTAGAACAATTAATGCAGAATGATATTATTCTGACAGGACCTGCAATCTATGGTATGCTCATGCGGGATGGGTCAAATCCAATTTTATATGCTCTGGGCAAATCTTTTAAAGTCGATAATAATGACGTGGAAGTATTTAAACGCATATTACGCGGGGATCGAACAGGAACGATTGCCCCCAAACCTTTACTAGCATATAATGCTAAAGTTATGAACCCATGTTTTATGTGCAGTCGTCAATTCCATATCATGGATTTGAATATGGGAAATATGCTGCGGGCTATAATGTTTCCTCTAGGGTCACCTCTGGTACCACGATTCAATGTGCTTATAAGAAGAATGAAGGAATCAGGATTGATTTTAAAGTGGTTTTCCGATGATTTTTTTTCTTTAGAGATTAGAAGTGTTTGTGAAACTTCATGCAGTGACCATGTAGTATTAACTCTTCAACACTTGCGATCGCACTTCACCTTGTTACTAGCAGGAATTGTAATATGTTTATGTGCATTCATATTTGAAATAATTGTTAGAAAGTTTACCAAATGAATACTTCGTGTATAGAAAATAATAAGCAAGATACTTCTCTATTTATGAGAAATCAAGATAAATGTCTTCTACATGGGTGAAGTTCTAAGGGCATATCAATTTTCTGCTTAGAAGTTACGAGGTAATGTTTGCAATTAAAGTATCTGTACTCAGATGAACAATATAGTGAAACAAAACATAAACGATTAATCCAAATTTTAGAACAAGTTCATCCTTAGAATTATCAATAATATTTGTATGAATATAATAGAATGGGACATAATAGAGTTGTTATTTTTGTACTGGGTATGCATCGACATCAATAACTTATATTGCTAACATAAATAATAACTAAAATGTAGGTCAGATTCTGAACAATATAATTAGTCAATGATATATAGAGTACGTTGATGTTGAGAATTGTGAGAGTGACGTTGTGATTTCTTCTTCCAGCAGTTAGACGTAGAAAGTAGCATTTTATTAATTAAAGATGATACCCCGTTTTTACAGAGTATTGTGTTTTATTGTACTCCCCTTAGTTTATACAACACTTCTAAGTTACTTTGGGAAAGGATTTATTATGAATGTTTGTGAGTAGAAGCAGAGCATTATTTCAAATTTGTGCTGATATAATCGTTTTTAACGAACTCTTGTACTACTAAGCACGAAACCTTTTTCTTAGTGTGGGCCTACTGCTCCGTTCAATTGACAACGGTGCGATTTTAACCCATCAGCCCGCAACGGAATTCAAACACGCCAAACCGTCGGCAATTCTGCACCCAGATAGAGTTTTGTATTTGATTATTTAGTTTAAATGCTCGAATTTAGTTTTATACTTAGTTTTAGTTTTATAATGTTAAGCGTATTGCTTCAAAACATAGCAAGCTAACGTATTTTCTACACTGCTAAAAATTGGCAAATTTCATTCCTATGTCTTGTTGTATTCTAGAAATGATCAGCGTTTGTAAAGCTTGATTAACCACAAACTTGTAGGAGCCATAATACTTGTAGACATATATGTTAACTGACTTTCAACATTACTGAAGAATTATGACTTAATATGACATTCGATGATTGTATTTGCAACTGAACAGATTCAATCAGAAGTAGTAGCCGTATATTAACAAATGGAATTCCAATCGACTACAGAGACAATTACTCCTTCAATACAACAATGAGTGCTCAATTCGCTTTTAACTAATAATAGGGAGCCTAATTTACTATATATGCAGAGATCTTTAACGAAACTGAGATTACTGTAAGTTTTTCTAAACTGTGAACACAAATCGATTTTAAATAGTTTGACCAATAACAAAGCAAGTGCCTCTAAACAAACGAAGGAGAACACAGGAGACCACAACAGTATATAGCCGCCTCGGATGAGTACTCAATTAATTATCTTTAAAACTCTGACCTCATATATATATATATATATATATATATATATATATATATATATATATATATTACTTAAAAGTGAGAGTGGTCTAACCGAAACAAGTCTCTTTTGACATTGTATCTCAATTTTTAATCTTATATGTGTAGGTCCGAGGCCGTTTTTTGATTCCGTGTTATCTTATAACCAAACACTGACTTACAAACGTCACAAAATATATGAAATATACAATTTGAATTAAGTATACACTTGATGCGCGTATTATGAACTCTTTGCTTACAAAGGTTGCATAATTTTCATTAACAATCTTAGGTCAGCGGGTGGTCGTCTATTAGGCTAAATACGTAATTTGTGCATATACATGCACAAATTATTGAAAGGGTCCGTAGAGGATACCTTCGCCGCTAAGAGGTACAGTACCTCACGCAAGCCAATTATTGGCTTGCGATTAGTAATTTACTGATAATAATTTTACTGAAAGTCTGAAATTGAAAATGGTGGTAGATACAAGCTTGAAGGTGGTTGTTGAGTTAATTGAATACAGAATACAAGCAGAAGGTACGAAAGTTCTGGAAGTTCTCCGAGGTATACTTTGTGCACAAATGCCAAGCTAATGTCCCCAGGATAAAGGGCAAAGGTCAAGAAGAAAGTTGTTTTCGAGAGACGCCAGACATGGCTGTTGGTAAGTCAGCAGATTTTGGATTGAAAACGTAGTACTAACAAGAGAACTAGGAACTGAAAATTTTAGAATAATCTGGAAACTGGCATACAGCAGTAGAAAACCAAAGGAGATCGCTTGAAAACAGCTTAGTGAGCAGAGTTCGGAAAGCATGTCCTGTGGCTTTGAGAAGGGGTTCCTGGAGCTGATCTGGCGGTGACATTGGAAGCAATATAGTGTAGCGGAGTCATACCGCTAAACCGAGACAACCTGTCGTGCTTTGAATATATCGGTAGACGGTTGACCGGCACTAGGCGTTACAGATTTTCTGGAGCCATTGTAATCTCCTCTGGGAGATGAAAACCATATCCAATATGGTCCAATATCCAAGTATCCATATTTCAATTAAAGGTTAAATTATACATTTTAATCATACTTTGTAATTGATAATTAATATTTCTTGTAATTATTTAACTATTTTGTGTTTTTCAATGAGATATTCTAAGTATTTCTCATTTACACTTGTAATGGCGTCGATAGATTTTGCTGGAAGTTTTTTTGCTTCCCTGAGCGTCCTGTGTGTTGGAAAACTGAAATATCATTATTCTAATGCAATGTTAGGTTTAATGTTATGATTCAGACAAAATGCCAACGGAACCTTAATCGTGACCCTACATGGATCGATGTGGAAATTGTTGTGTCGAGAGATTTACGGGTGCTTGATGATTGCCACATCTGATATTGAAATTAGTCATTCTAAACCATTCCGACTGCCTCTACTTCTTTAGGTAAGTTAGCGTGTAAAGTAGTGTTTTGTCTTATATCATCTGTGAGGAGGCATCATGTTATGTGCGGTGATATCGGGAAACGTAAGAAACGTAAACAAGAATGATGACAATGTCGTCTTGAGATTGTTATCAGGAGAAACAGCTAACAAAAAATCTTTTGTACGGAAAATTGGTGTTGACATAGAAGACAACTTCAAGAAAACGATAGAAAGGCGGATGCGTGTAACGCTAACATTCTTAATCAGTGCTATATCCTATATTCTTCAAGTGACAATGTGGATGAGTAGTAATATTGGGCGTTTGCAATCAAGAAGTCACGACCTCAATTTCCGGTGGAGAGACAGGCCTTTCGGATATCATGTTAAATGGTAAGTCATGGGATGCAAGATAAAGGCAAACCACAATTCACTCACCTTCCCTGCAAACTTTCGGGTCAGGACCTGTTCCTCGAGTAGAACACCCATCTTCAATTACAAGTACGTTACATTATGGAAACGGAAATGAAGGTGGATATTTGTCACACGCTACATAGCCACAAGGTGTAATTACTGCTATGTACCGAATACTTGTGGTTCTCTATAATATAAGTCATCTATAGAATTCCAACGTGCATTTCACAATCTCGAATTCAGTATATAATTTGTGTTGCTACTCTTACAAATATTGTTATTGGGCGTGAACATATTCCCTGTGATGGGTCGCTGACAAACATACATGTTTAATTGTCCAATATCTGTAAGCCTAGCATTTACTTGAATTTCGTTATGTATTTGCGTAAACAATGAAAGGGTTATACTAGATCGTAACTAGTTATATGTGCCTTAATTCTAGTACCTTTATATTTTAGCATTTAGTACATTTATCTATTCGTTTTTCTTCACAAAGAACAAACATACATGTTATAATATTACATTATACCATATACCTTAAATCCTCAATTACAGAGGAATGATCATGTCTTTTTCTCACTTACAAGGGACACCCGCGAACTCGGACATGAGAAACCGTATGAAAGTTTCTACAGGAACTAATTGCAGGTCGCTGCATCCAATGGTCATAGTCGTTTCCATGCAAAATCACGCAGTCAAGCAGTAACGGCTCATGTATGATAGGCCAATGTGCTAGAGTAGAGCTGAGAAGAAACGGGAAAATTGAAATACTCAATGTAATAAATATGATTAACGATTGAGTCTACAATGTGTAGAAGCACATGTGAATGTCGTATGTGAATCACAGTGTTGCCAACACAGTGAAAAGAATGTGTGAAAATGCGAATGGAAGAAAGTGTGAAAATAATATGAAGTAGTGGAATACATAAAGAACCGGGGAGGCGACGGTGATACCAGTAAAATGGTACAATATGGAAGAACTTGAAAATACATTAGGCTGCTACACTGACCGAAAAGTGGCGCACGACCCAGTTAATTCTCAAAGTGTAGATGTGCGTTGGCAAGGAAGTGATCAAAGCTCAGATACAGTGTACAGTATGCACATTTGACCATCGCTATGGACTCACAGTCAGCGTCACCTCTGCATGGTAACAATCCTATCTCAAATGCGACACTAATGACATTATCAAATGACAATATGACTGAACCGATGTCGTACCTGCCCTTTTGCCAAGCATACTGCAACATAGGCTTTTAGATCTGTGCGGAAAGTTGGTTGTAGATCACAGAGCGCAGCTTGATAATAAAATAACGATCGTGTAAATTCACCTGAGGTTTGTCACATTTGAGCCGTACGAAATCAACGATCCACCGGAAATAGAGCTCGTATTGGCGAATACCACTGTCAGATGGCGCCTGTCACCAGACACATCGTATTAGTACATGGCAATGTTTAACACCACTCTTCCTTTCTGTCCCAGCTGATTCACTCCCGCTTATCTTGTCTTATTGCAGGTCTTTGTTTTTGCTTCTAACGTACGTTTATTACCTCTTTTATCCTTTATGCAGTTAGCAACACTATTTCATAACACGACAAAACCTCATTCCCGACTACTGTGTCGGGTTCTTTATGTATTCCACTACTTCATATTCTTTTCACACTTTCTTCCATTCCCATTTTCACACATTCTTTTCACTGCGTTGGCAACACTGTGATTCACATATTGTAGACTCAATCGTTAATCATATTTATTACATTCAGTATTTCAATGTTCCCGTTTCTTCTCAGCTCTTCTCTAGCACATTGGCCTATCATACATGAGCTGGCGCCGTTACTGCTTGACTGCGTGATTTTGCATGGAAATGACTATGACCACTGGATTCAGCGACCTGCAATTAGTTCCTGTAGAAACTTTCATCCGGTTTCTCATGTCCGATTTCTCTGGTGTCCCTTGTTAGTGCCTAAAGCTGCTTCAAATATACGTCTCAATAATAGCCTCGGTTGGTATTAAATTCCTTTCCAACTAAATAACTTCCAACAAATGAAGCCACAGCTTCCCTGACAACATGATAATAGGGTTTATCACTAGTATTAAAGTGGTAGAGCCAGAGTGGCATTCAAGAAGAACAAAGTTATACATATTAACACTTTCTCGCCAAATGCAACTTCACCCAATGCACTATTTCGGGCAGTTCGTCCGAAATTTACCTCCTTTAGGTAAGATATGACTCTTCTCAATATTAAGGTATCAAGTCTTTGAGATACTTTGAGGACTTTAATAATATGTTCTTGGTATAATGAATACAAGATAATTGAGGAACGCACAAATGAAATGAAAACGAGTCTTTGATCATGTTATGCAGGCTGGTGACGATAAGGAATTTGTAGTAGTGAACGTCATACACAACATATTCTCTTATCTTGGTCAATGGTCAGATTCAACTGAACCTGTACAAAGCGTTGAGACTGAATGTGAACAGCAACTGTTACGAAAAAAGCAAAGAGCCAGAAATTTCTCTGGGTAGCTAAAATAAGTGTCATCCACTGATATACTGGCTTCGTATTTGAACAGCAAAATTCATTGTTGACACAATTGCTGGCTTCTTAAGCTCCAATAACTTTGACCTATCCACATATTTCTGGCACGTGTGGTAAACAATTCCTTTTTAAGATGAGATAAATGTTTTAAAATCTTTGGCTTAAAACAATTTTAATTGAATAATTCGTGCTCTCAGATAAGAATGTATGGAGATTTCGATCCAAACGAGTTCCGTTGGAAAAGCATAGTTATGGAAGTTAATGAGCAGTCAGTGAATCCTTACGCTGTAATTTTGCGATTTCAATTTGGTATTCAGATGGAAGAGGAAATTCTAACGAATCCGCTACTGGAGTTTGAGGCTGATCTGGGAGGAGGGGGTTTCTACTGAGCGCGTCGGGTAGGCAATTTTGTCCTGATGGTACGTGTGTAATATCAAAATCATAATTTTCAAAGAAAATTGACAAACTAGCAAGTTAACCATTAAGACTTTTCGTAGTCTTAATGTGACAGGTAACCTTATTATCTGAATATCTGAATAAAGGTGAGATAATCCCAAACAGGAACGAAGAGAAGGATTCATTCACGTAATAGGCGGCTGACATCTCCAGAGAAAAGATGTCATATCTTGTTTCTGCATCTCTAAGGGCATTTGAATAGTAAGCTACGTAAGAGCATGCTGGGTAGGTCCAACGACTGAGATGGTCACCCTAGAGCCCTGATATGAACACCATCGAGCATATATGGATACCGTTGAATTCAGGTTCCGTGAAATAAATCATCCACGCACGAACAGGCAGTAATTGGTTACCACTCTGCAGACCATGAGGTGCCAGCTGCCTTTGGAAGTGCACCAGGGATTGCATACTCACTTCCACTTCGTATCACTAGCTTCTCTGGATCAGAGGGGACCTGAACAGATATTAAGTGACTATGCTACGAGTTTTGCTAAAAGGGAACAGTAACTCGTACATAATGATGTGTTAAGTACACGTTCACTTGCGAAAGAAAACTAACATGTTTTATTTATTTATGAATAAAATATCATATATAATTAAGTAGCATCACTTAAGCGTTTTTATTAATTGTTTTCTCAACGTTTTCAGATTTTTTGTTGCGATGAAATCCAATTGTTTTGATTTATCACTGGAATACATTAAATAAAAGGTAAATGTCTACTTTTATGGTGACACTTTTGCATTTGTAAATACATATGGTTGCAATATATTCTGACATATTGATGTTTGAAAGTATCCTTAAATTTTAGCCGCAATCTAATGTATTTTTTTTTACATTTTCTTTGATAACTAAAATCTGCCATTGTACACTTATGCACAAGTGTTTCGTACGAAAGATAAATTCACATTTAGCCAAACATTTTTTTTTAGTCATTGTATAAAATTAATAATGTATTACCTATACTAAATCGATATAACAATTAGACAAGACGTTCCATTCAATAATAAACTGATGGTGATGTTGTTATGTTACTTATCAATTTGATTCACTTCCATTCACTTTAGAAAAGAAAAACATTTGTTTTAATTAACTCAGGTCTAATACATGTTGAGAATTGTAGCATGTTTGTAGGTTTGAATTTTTTGTGAATATCTCCAAAATCTCACTCTGTGCAACATAAAATAAGTTTACAGACTTTGTTTCTAAAGAAGAGCAGCATCCTTAATGTTGAAGGAAATATGAAACTTCTATCAATTTTTAATAAAGACGCTCTTTTCGATGAGTGCCAATTTCAAGGTGTTTGATTTTGAAGTTACATAATTAAATAGGTACAATCGTATTTTCGTTATAACATTAATAACATTTAAATATGGCATCGTCATTTCAAAAGATTACTAACGTTTGGTACATATAACATAAATTATTTTAAATCTAACCGAGAACAATGTTCACAAGATTACTTTGTAAAAATTATATTTCAAAAGTTGCTATGAACCGAATTTTATTATTTATATCAAAACAATCAGAACAAATAGCTAAATGAAGTAAGATTTTAGTAAATATTACAATTGTTACTCAGAGTGAATTTTCTACCGTAAAATATTACAATGTTCTTATTATAATTACTTCTCTATTCAGTCATTTACAGAATAAAGATCTAAGTTGTTAGCATGACGATAATAAAATATCAACTGATCTTTTCCTTTTAAACATAACGTAAATTGTTAATATCCTCACATTGTTATTAATTTTATATATAATTAACATTTTTCTTCATAAATTCACAAGCGTACAGTCCGCAACTTACATATTTCATTTACATTTCAGCATCCACATCAGTGTAATTTAAGTACTGTTAATACTTTTACATTGTTTCAGTTACATCCGTATTTATAGGGAACTATAAAATGTAAAATCCTCTAACAGTAAGAAACATTCGTAGGTTTGCTTTCAAAGAAACCAATTCGAATATTCCACTAACATAATTCGACGTTAAGAATATATAACCGAAGACAACTACTTACAATGTCACAAAATGTACTTTTGAAGCCATTGTTTTCACACATTAAGCAAAAGTGACTTTCGTTCGTTGAAAGGAATCTCAATAATGTTCGTTAGAAATGTCGGGGTTTATCACTACTTTCCTAAGAAGCTTTCTACACATTTGAACTTTGTTGTTTACGACTGTGTTTTATACTGTTTCTGTACTTATTTTTTTTCAATATATGTGCTGATAACAGTCGTAATCAACCATGTATCACACTTCAAAATCGATCGAGAAAGCTAATGCATGCTTTAGCTCAGTTGATTAAGATAATACGTATTCACTGAGATCATATGGCCTCTATTGTCGCTCCTGCAAAAATTTGTTATAATTTATTAATAGTCTCTTACCTGTAAATGTGTATTCATTTAAGTTTCCTACATAGAAAGTGCAAAGAAATGGTCAAATCTGGTATTGCTTCAGATGCGTAGAGATTGTGAATTGTTGGTGTATATTTTAGTTACCATCAAAAACTTGAATAATATTGTTTCTGCATGCACGTTTTCCCATACCAATCTTGACGATGAATTCATATAAGTGCAAGTCTGGGTAAAAGCTGAACGATGAGAGTCAATGTGATACCAAACCGTTGGCACTTTCGCACTCATGTAATTTTATTAAAAATTGAATAGCACAAGGATAGAATGGGAATGTCCCTTTCATGTAATTTATATTCTATAATCCGCTATTGGTTGGGGATTACTTTTGGGTTCAAACTTTCCTACATAATTGATGTCATTGTTAAGTATTTCATAGCAGGGAAAATTGTTTAGTTTGTATTAATATCACCTCCCTTGCCACGCAATCATCAATTATCAACACTGTGCATAATCAATACACTTAGCTTTAAAAATGTTATCTCATCTATAGAGACATACAATCATGTTTGTTCATCAAACTTATAGAATTCTTGAGCAACCGTAACAATGGGATATCTTTCTGTTATATTCATATACGCACCACAACATGCTGAAAACAAATTTTAATCTCACTTATCATTGGGATGCTAACATATTATATTTCGAAGTCATTAATTCCTTGCTATTATATTTGTTGATGCGATGTCTTAAATTTCTCCCAATCATCATAAACACATTTTGTACACTTTAGTGTAAACATACATTTATTAAAGTATCTAAACATTGGAGAATTATGTAAAGTTTTTTGTAATTCATTTATTAGAAAGACGAGAGCTAAGCGAACATTTAGTACTGTAAAATAGTTTAAAGTGTAATAGAGTCATCAAATAAAATATATCATCAATTATATAGTGAAGTCAAGCTTACAAGTGAAACTAAATAGCATTATCATATTAATTGTAAACAATAAAAACTGTTTCTCATAAAATAAAATGTATTTTATGAGAAAAATTATTATAATGTTGTTAGTTCTAATAAAATTTAGAAAATGTCAAAAAGAAGTTTCCAATCTAAAGAATTGTCAAAATACGATTCATGCATATGTTCACCTCGTTCGCATTATGAGCAGTACACGTATGTCCGTATCAGTATATTCATTACGCATTATATTATTAGTAAATATGAACAAAATTAAGAAATTAAATTTTCTTAAGAAAAATGTACTTCTGCTGAATCAATAAATATTTTAATTGTCAAGAAATAAGAACATATTGAAGAATTAGAATGCCAGAAATTAAAAGGAAATTAACCCTTTCTGCATTATTCTCTACCTCTAAAAGTAGAATCTCTTTAAGCAATGAGATTTTACAGAAATTTTAAATATTATTACACATTCTTAAACCTTATGGTAAATATCTCAGATAAAGTGGTAAATGTTTTCGATCACTACCACAAAGCTAGATATTAAGCTTCCTGATAACAGAAAGTAGAACATTAATTGAAGGTCACTGAATGATATAACTTTGTTAGCAGGACAAAGTTAGTGCATAAATAGTTTAGTTCTCTCATCTGATCACTGTACCATTTGTTAACCAGACCTGTTTCTCTAATTCTTCGTATATGCACATTAAAACCATGAATGTATGGTGATCCTTTGGGGAATCCAATTGAACGTATCAAAGATCCAAGTGACTGTCGCAACACATGAAATCGTTCTTCACATGATGGACAGGGACGTAACGTCTTTGAATAATACTCCAAGTTTGGTCCAGTGGCAACCACAGCTAATGGTTTATTTTCTAAAACCATTTGATACATTCCTTCGTAGTTTCCGTCTAGTTTAAACCTTTCATACAGAGGTCATGTGAGTGAATTAGATCTATCTTGGAACAAGGTCTTGAAAAATGAATTTCCTGTAGGAGTATATTCAGATCAAACAAATTCCTCTAAGGTGTTTATGTTCGAGTAATGTAGAGGTTTGACAACACGCTAACTATAGACCCTGTATAGACCGCAGTAAGTACGAGAGTACCATATGTCCAAATAAGGAACAATATTCTTAGTGAAGTATTTTCTGGTTGCGATACAGATACTTGAGCTAAAACTGAGAACATCCTGAAGAATATCGAAGTGATGGAATAACATTGTCTGTTGACTTGCGGAGATGCCTGCAGTAATTTATTCACTAACGTCACCACAAGGTAAGTTCCTACAATTGAGATAAAAATATTTGCCTTGTATATTATAAGAAAAGATACCCATGGCGGAATTCTTCCACCTTTTGATATCAAAATTAGACATGCTTCAATATTAGAATACTCTGAATAATCCACAGCTTTGATTCTATCATAATTCACAAGAAGAGAGGCATAGGCAAAATCAACTGACTTCCTCTGAAGATCTCCCACGACACCAGTCCAACTACCATTGTGAAATTTCTTCCCAAAATTTCTCCACCCATGCAACGTTACAAATCTTGTTGTATAGTTCATAACGTTGCTTAGCGTATCCAACTGTTTACATACATAACCGTTTTTCACAATTCCATGTAAGGTTTTATTTAAGTAGAAATGTGGCATGCTTGATGCTAGGAGAGTACTTACACGAAGAGTACGTCCATGAAGGTTCTTTAACTTTGTAGATAAGAACGCGTTTCGAAATACACGCTTGTCTTTACTTAATGTTTCCAATGTTACATTTCGAACGTTCGGCAAACGCGTATGTTGATTGTAAGATACTACTGATACAGATCTTGTTGCATGTGCAGATTTTAAACTAGCACTTTGATCACTTCCACTATTGAGCAAAATGTTTAGTACTACAAATCGAAATATATGATTTGATTTAAGTACATGAATTATGTGATTCGTTTGTTCTTGCTGGATTTGTAATGTTTGTGCAATGTGGATAACAATGAAACGTAACTTGGTGTTCAAGTGTAGAGAAGATATAATATTTCCTGTTTCAGTAATACAGTCTTTATAATAAAACAAAATAACAACTGCGTCGTCCTTCACGGAGTACTGCACTACTTTGAAAATGCCATCTAGATTAGAACTCTTCAGGTTAATGTACATTAAGGGTACGTAATTAATTGCAAATATTTTACACATGTCTGATAAAAGAGTACTATGATCTCCTCTATCAATAACGGAAATAAGATCAACTTCTGGAAACTCCGTAACTAATAAGTTAACTATCACGTCTGTTATTTGTTTCGCGTGGGGACAGTAACTGTAGCTTAGTAATTTGTGGGATAAGGCGTGTGACAAATATGTTGAGGACGTGGGCAATATAAGGTAACTAACTGATAATATTATCACTCGAATCATCTTTGTAGGACGTTTATACTTTTGTTCAAATGTAGAAACACTAAAATGAATGATAAGGTTTTTTAGCTACATCGAGATCTGAAATGATAGAGAAGATTAAGAAATGTTAGTAAATAAACAAAAGGGAAACATACTGCAATACATGAAAATATCATTAATCAGTTCGGTCTATAATTTTGAAAATTTTTAATGCGTATGTTACCTACACGTATATTATAACTAACTAACTCTATGTATTATGGAACTCGCAAGTACATCGCCGTAGTAACAAAAGTTCGCCATTGGATTCTATTCTGGGCAATATCAAGACAGTTTCCATCACGAAAACCTATTTCTCTAAGATATTTTCTAATATTGTCCTCCCAACGACGTCTCGGTCTTCCCAATGGCCTCTTTCCATCCGGTCTTCCAACCAGGATATAATATAATCTTTGTTTTTCCCCCATTCGAGCTACATGGCTTGCCCACCTTAGTCGTCGCGACTTCATTATTTTTACGTCTGGTGAATCGTACAGCCCGTGGAGTTCTTCATTATGCAGTCTCCTCCAATCTCCAGCCATCTCGTCCCATTTCTGCCCGTATATCTTTCTCAAAACCTTATTTTCAAATATACGTAATTTATGTTTATCAGCTAGGGTCGTACTCTAACTTTCGCAACTATAAAGTATTACCGGCAGAATAACCGCTCTGTATATTTTTAATTTCAATCTCCTTGATATTAATCGCGATGTTAGAAGTTTTTGGAC
>JAGDQP010000748.1:0-19654 GCA_022664845.1 Lepisma saccharinum
GCTTGGAGCGCTGCCCCCAGTCCCCCGTAGGGGGTTCGCCCCCCAACTTCAGTGCTTTTGAGAGGATGCGCGTCCTTTATCTTAACCAAAATCTCACTGCAGCTCTACACCACCATGGTATCCATCTGTACACTCCCACGGGGGGCTGCGCCCCCAAAAGGAAGGTTTGCCCCATGTATTGTAACCTACGTTTGGTCATACACCTTCAAAGAAAATTTCGTTTCTCTACCTTCAATTACTTGGAAATTGGGTTTTTGGGGCGGCCATTTTGGATCCAAGTTGACGACTTTTTCAAAGTTTTCTTATATTGTCGTGACCTACTTGTGATGGTAAAACTTCAAGTAAAATTTCATTTATCCAGCTCAAACGTTGTGAAAAATGAGATTCTGGGCGGTCATTTTGGATCCAAGATGGCGACTATTCCCAAATGTTGTAATATTTCCTTAAACTACTCGTCAATTCACCTTTACGCCAAATTTCGTATCTCTAGCTCAAACGGTGTGGAAAATGTTTTTAGGTCCGCCATTTTGGATCCAAGATGGCGTCTTTGGATACATCATGTAATATTTTAGTAACATACAAATGATAATGTATAGTGTAACCAAATTTGATATTTCTAGCTGCAGCTGTTTAGGCTGTGTATTCTATACAACAATGGGTTCAGCGGCCATTTTGAGTCCAAGATGGCGACTTTCTCAACATTTCGTAATATTTTCTTGAACTACTAGTGACAATACACCTTTATGTCAAATTTCGTATCTCTAGCTCAAACGATATGGAAAATAGATTTCTTACTTCCGCCATTTTGGATCCAAGATGGCGTCTTTGAATTCATTAAGTAGCATTTTCGTAATCAAAAAGTGATGTTGTACCTTTATGCCAAATTTGATTTCAATAGCCCCAGCGGTTTAGGCTGTGTATTCTATACAACAATGGGTTCGGCGGCCATTTTGGATCCAAGATGGAGACCATTTTGCTCATTAACGAACTTAACCGAGCTATTACGCCTAGAAACAACATATAAAAATTTGGTTCAAATATCTTCAAAATCATGGCCGCTAGCGTGTTTATATATATATATATATATATATATATATATATATATATATATACACTTTCATATCGTATCGATCTCAATAGGTATATTTTTCTTCGAAATCTACCTAAAAAGGAAGGAAGGAATATTTTGTAAAAATGAAGTACAAATTTAATTAAAAGCATGGCATAAACATTAAGAGACAAATATAATGGTAGGTGTTACATAGTATTGAAATGGTTACACATAGGTTATAAGGAGACCTAAGATCCCAAAATAAAGGTTAATCAAATGCTTTTAATACCATCGCCAACATTAAAGAATAGACATTTTGTTTAAAAAATGTAACTTCCTTAATTTGTAAAGAAGTAACTAATATTTTAATAAAAACGTTACGGTAACACTAAACAGATCGCACAGAAGAGACTAATTGTTTTTGAAGTAGACAGGGATGTTGATTTAGGCCTGCTTTAATTTTATTTAGAATATTTGTTTATTTGTACGTCTACGTATGTAAAATATACTTCCATCGCATTGTAAAGAGATGTTTTACTCACACAGGAAGTCTTTAAGGTTAGAGAATAAAACAAAAACAAATGTGCAGGGTGCCCGTAAAGTCAGGTGCAAACGATCGCAATGAAACATGACAGAGAGACTAAACGTAACAGATGAAGGAGAGAGTCCATTGGGGAGAAGTAGAGAAAGCGCTTAACCAGCATCCCTACTTGTAATGGTCTCACATGGCCGTAAATGAAGTACCATACATATTTAGTGAGACGTTGTGAATTGTCTTCATTACTATATATCGCCTCTAAATATACATTAAGGTCAGATAGCATAGTGAAAGCTCACATGGTTAAGGATTTGGGAGTGATATATTTTGATGATAAGCTTAAATTCCAAGAGCATCTTACTGCTATTGCAATGGTGTAAAAAGAAAATTGGATTTATATTTAATCAGTGGGGTGAAATTGCCAGAGCGCAAACCCATGTTTTACTGTACAAGGTTCTTGTAAGAGCTGGAATATGCTGTTAATATTTGGAGCACTGACACTAAAAAAGTTCAATCCATTCAGTTTTTTTTAATAAGATTGTTATGCTATAAATGTAAATTTTCTTACTACAGATACAGTTATAGTGATTGGTGTGAGTACTTACAATTAGAACCTTTGTACATAAGAAATAAAGAAATAGAAACTTAATTAATAGATGAGATCTTCAATAACAAAATTCAATGTAAATATTTTTGAGATAATTTAACAATTCAGGTACAAGAAAACATAACCTGAAAAAAAAAATGCTGAAAGGAATGGTTGACAGTGTACGGACCTGTGGTTATTACCAACACGTTAATAAACTACTCATTCATTCATTCTTCATTGAATGAAGGGCGTTGTTTCCTTCATTTCTTGAGCTCTTCTTCAATAGTTTTCTTCAAAATTGACTGTCAATAAGTGTGCGATTACGGTGACAGCATTTTTTTTTATTTGACTGGACATATATAAGAAATTATAGTGTGTTGAACGTTAAGAACTACTTTTAAATTAGGACATCTAAACTGTACTGAAACGTAGAAAACAATTTCGTAAGCAATTTATGTTTTTTCGTGACTAAAAATTGAGTAGTCCAGTTACAAACACTGCCAGGTCCTTTTTTTTTCTTCACAAAATGAGTTAGACATTGTTTCCGTCAGTTGGTTCCACCCTCTATGCAGTACTAAATCTCTTTCTTTACAGAAACGGCCAGAGACGTGTTAAAAATGCATTTTAAGGGTACACGGGAAGAACGATCAAGGTCCATTTTGAAAGTTGTGAGAAAAAACGCATTTTAAAGCGTAAACACTTGAATTTAAAGTTATTTTTTGCTCAAGGCATGTCTTCGACCTCAAGCAAAGATTCCCAAAGCAAAAATAACTTTAAATTCAAGTGTTTACACTTAAAATTCGTTTTTTCTTACAACTTTAAAAAATGGATCTTGATCTCTCTTCCCTTCATTTAAATACGTAACTTCTTTCCAAAAAACTGCCAGCTCCACAAGCGCTTAGTTTCAAACACGGCCAGGTTCAGTGTAGCCAATCACAGCACAGTATTCAGCCAATCACGCTGAATCACAAGAAAACGAAGAAGGGGATCTGTGTGAATATGCAACCAATAATGACGATGAGTACGATGAAGTTCTGGAAATTGTCAATTAACGATTTTTCTATAGAAAACAAAGAATGTGCTAAAAATCTAACACAGAAAGCTTGTAATTAAAATCTGTTTTATTAAATGTATTATAGTTTTAGAAACCAACCTCGAGGAATCACTTTCATAGTTTAATGTCTGCAGTTTTTATTACAAAGACGGCCACGTCCATACCTTGGTTAGAAACCCGGTCAAGTCCAATTTTGTTTTGTAAACTAATAATGTATCACATCTGTTACACATTCAATTTTAATTACATATTAGTATACAAATAAAAAAAAGTAATAACATTGATGCTTTTTATCTATAGTAAACTGTTTTTGCACGCTCCTGAAAAATTTTGCAAAGTGGACCTGGCCGTGTTTGTAACTAAGCCACTCAAATTATATATTGAAGTGTATGAATTTTTGTATCTCATTATTTCGCGTAACATGTTTCTAAATAGAAAATATATCACACGAAAAGGTTGTGGTGGCACAAGATTGAAAATGTTTTAGATGACTGAAACTTATATCTGAATTCAGTGCTGTAGTTCAGAAACCACCATCCGCTTCAGACTAAACGCATGTAGTGCAAAGAGACGGAACGGAAAAGCTGTATGGTGAGCAGGTTGGAAACGACTCTGGAAATGATTGCTGAATCCCAATCTGAAATTTGTTTCTATCCACCTGCTTATGTTTAGGCATTAGAGGTTCAGTGCATGTAGAGAGAAAGAATTGACGAAAGAGAGAAAGATAAATAAATTGTAGCCGCTTTACGAGATCACTCTCGGTATTTGCTTTTCTTTACGCGTTGCTGTACGTTAGAGGCTGACTACGTGTTCTGCAAAAATACTACAAGGAAAGATCTTACTAGATTAATATTTTGTAATATTTTCAAAGACAAACGAGTACGAGGTTTCAACAAGTGGGAAGTGACTGAAAAAATGGTTACAAGATTTGGCTCGGAGAGGAAATTCGAAATGATAGATCAATTTAATATAAGAATTGTAATTACTTTGCCATTCCTACTGAGTAAAATAAAGCACACAGAAAAAAAGTAAACAAGGATTTTTTTAAAAAAAAACACGCTTTTTTTAAAGATGAACTAAAAAGTAAAATATAATAAATTGAATTAATCTTATGAATCGGAAAATAAAATCGTGGGTGCTCTTAGATATTATGATTTTATGATAAGGTAAGCAAGAGCACCCACGCTTTTATTTTCCGATTCATAAGATTAATTCAACTTATTATTTTTTACTTTTCAGTCCATCTTAAAAAGCGTGCTTTAAAAAAAATCATTTAATTTTTTTTTTATGTATAATATATGAATATCAAACTCTATGCGAGATAGGCAACTCAAAATTCACACAATAGATGCGGCGTTGCGTGTATGTAAGGATAATTTCCAATTAATTAATTAATTAAAGTTAACTGGATTATTCTATCGTATATCTAATGATTGAATATTGTTTTGTCATCGGTAGGAAACAAGTTTACAAAATTTCAAAGATATCGGATGATGAGAAGTTAGTATAAAATCGATGCAAAATTTTTACCGAACAGACAGACAAGAAAGCGAGTTAATAAAAACGTGTTAATAAGTTGACATCTTGTGTTTTCATATTGCAGGAACATGAGAACAATATGGTTTTTACATGGAGGCTTAAGAAATAATTCGTACTGCACGAAGAGATAATCCGATCATGTTCTGCTGTCTATAGTCTCTGCAGATGGTGATTAACGGAATAACTCTTTCTTAGAGGATATATAGCTATTTGTAATACATAAGAAGTATAGACCTCCATCAAATAATCTTCTTTTATTAATCTTCTCGTTTCCATAATTCCCTCTCCTGTATACAACTGTGTAATTAATGTAAGAATTAACGTCATTTCCATTGCCATTCATTGATGGTGAATCATAAAATGGAAGGACGTTGACTGATGATGCAATATGATAGGGAAAATTTATAGATACAACAAGTATATCGCTCATCTTAGAAGATTTTAATATTATCCAGTGACAAAGTAGAGATTTTATTAGGTGGAATGATAACCAAAAGACATTTGAAATAGTTAAATTATGTTAGGTAGCTTAAGTTAAGGCCAATTGTAAATCGAATTATAGTTAGATCACACTAATAAAGAAATGAAATAGAATCTCTGGTGTAGGAACGGAAAGAGACTATTGAACAGCAGTGATTTGATTGACATTATTATGGTGCTTAGAGAAGAGATCTATTCTATGGAAATTGATCAGATTAAAGCTATATGGAGTGTAGTGATAAGATTTATAACTTGTCTACGAGATATGGCATAAAGACAGTCACTAGAAATCTTCATCCATGTGTTATACAAATATAGTTCAGTGTTAAAGATCTCTTTCAGACGTATTGAGTTACACACTTAATTATTAAATTATTTACAAGCATTTAAAAATAGCAACAATGCAAGCTTACATAGTTTCTACGAGGTGACAGAAAATTGTAAACGTTACTTGCTTCAAAATGAATTTTCTATAATTAAAGGTTAGACATGTACTGTTTTATTACTCTAAATAACTTTTATGAGATGTGTTACTGTGCTTTCTTATGCCTGTCTTCTGACTGAGAGTTGAAGAAGTTATTTTTTTACCAGTACCAGCAGGTGAATACTGGGATCTTACTGTGAAGATAGTTCCCTACGGCTACCCCATCCTGTCCCAATCCCAACAAGAGTACTCGTCAACGGACGTCACCTCTATGACGTATGAAGAACTTGTGCAGTGGCTGCTCAACATAAAAATGAAATGAAAATAAATTGACGGATGTAGTTGAAGGGAAAATGAGAGTACAAAGAAGACGAATGTAACTGAGAAAGAAATCCTTACGTTAAGTCAAGAAACGTAAGAACAACGTTGGAACAATTCCAGAAGGCTAACTCGCTCTAAAATACTAGTACCAATCGTCATGAGAAACATCATTGACATGCTATAAATACTTATATAAAATCACTTTGGCTGGATCTGGATCAATCTTCGTTAAGAATCCTATTGTTGAGTAACTTACACAGCTTTGAAATACATTACATTCGCTGACTAACAATTCATTAAATTCTTAACGAAAGTTGGTGAAACCCGCCATTTGTTCCTTAATTTTAACTTTATCCTCGGCAGAGCAAAAGGAAGGGGACCAGTCTTTTTTTAAATTTTGTTAAGTTACTATCAACGTATTCGTCGTATTATCTTGTCTTTATAATGAACTAGCTGATTTCCCTTCCGTTGGTGCGGGATCCAGAGGATTTTCACCCCTTCACTCACCTGTGGGGTGTCGAATCGAAAAACTTGGTAATAAATTGATAGTCATGCCGAATTTGCTCACTTGGAGGTAGTCAATCCGGCAAACTACATTGTGGTGTGAGCTGCTCAGCCTGTAAGGATATATCTGAAAATCATGATCTACTAACGGATTGCACCATTTTTACATGACTACCTTAAATGAAATTCAATTCAATTTAATCATATCACTGAGAGTATGTTCAGTTCTTTCAAGGAAAAGAATTTCCACTTGTCACAATTGCATGTTTTAGGCTGCTATGGGATGCCCGTAAACACAGGAAAGAATAATGGAGTATTGGTATTAATAGAAAACGCCATGGATGCTCCTCCTACCTGTTACGTTTAACTGAGCTTCCCCTTCGTCACTTAATGAAGTATCTAGACGGCTTACTCAAACAAAATCGTATTTTTGCACATAGTACAAAATCTTTTACTGGGCATAATACTGATTCATCTCTAGAAGTTTGTGCCCTCGAATGGAGAAGAATAAACAAGGCAAAAACTTTGTGTAAGGACAAGAATGTGCAAGAATTTGAATTGTTCATCGTTTCTGGTCGCTGCTTACAATTATGTTATGTTAATATGATCAACTGAGTACGTTGTTGTGTCACGAAACTTCCACTAACAAAACGGTTGACCAACAAAGAAATAGAAAAAATATCAAGACGTCTCCTACTGCTAAGTCTCGAATTACTTGATTCCCATGCCATTATCAAGGAGTGGAACGTCTTATAAAGCTAGTGACTGAAGCACCGGCAAAAGTGGCCGGAAACGACACCCGGGACAGTTATTTTCAGGACAAATTGCAGCCACGTCGAGAAATGCCATATTTAAGATTTAAGAACGATTATAAAGCAAGAGACTAAATCATAAAAGGAAATACTTCTTCATTGTTTTATGTGTATTTTAACAAATAAGGCAAAGTGCTTGGGAGGCACTCGTTACCCAACCACCTCCATGTGGTGAGCTCTGGGTATAGTTTTCAGAATATGGAACTGATAATTAACGAAAAGTTGGACTTCCTCGAGATACTAAACTATTAAATCAAAGTACAAATACGAGTACTCTACCTACATCTAGCATACCCGCATGAGGACAAAATAAAAGCCAAGCAGAAGTAGTAATAGTAGTATCAACTCAAGGGTATAATTCAGTAAGTAATTACTAAAATTAACAGTGCCTAACACATGTAGGCGCTCTAGAAATGCACCTAAATACATCTTTTAGTGTCGTTACTCATTACCCATAAACTGATGGAACTTGGTCATTATGTCAGAAAAACTTACAGAAATGACATATTTTTGGTAAAATGTTGTGCGGGTTGCCTACCCGCGACCGATAAAAATTTCAAGCCCGATACACAACCTCAGAACTTTATTTTAAAAAATCAGAAAAAAAATATATCACACGTTGTCTTTGCCATCAATGGCAACTTTTCCGTACCAGCGAAATTGAGATTTCGAAAAAAAAATCGGGACACCCTAATACATACATACACTGAACATCTCCTGGCACTAAAGGCACACAAAAACTTCACCAAAAATGAACTTTATATGAACGCATGCGAACTTCATGTAAACCTACTGATGTGTGTGTGTGTGTGTGTGTGTGTGTGTATATATATATACATATGTATGTGCTCAATCTGCGTTTTATTGGCTTCTAGTTCACATTATCACACACCAAAAGTTCAATGTTATCCCAATTTTCTATTAGACAGGAAAAGGAATGAATTCTATCTATGTAATTTTGGACATTTTATTTTTCATTATTTATCACCCCCCATACCGATGGGGCTGAACTTGGACTTAAACGACATTGGGAGTGTCACTATGCAGTTCATCGACCCCGAAAACTATGGATTCAACACAAATATCGGTCGTGTTCGATTAATTTTATATTTCACCCTCTTACCACAACACCGTCTATTACCTCCATGGCGCGCGATGGGGGCTGAACTTGGATTTAAACGGCATCGGGAGTGCCAATATTTATCTTATCGTCCCCGTAAACTATGAATTCCACACTAATATGGGTCGTTTTTTATTATTTTTTACATGTCACCCCCTTTCCACTCCACCCTTATGGGTGCTAGGGGTAGCTTTCCCCCCACAGCATTTTTTTTTCAGATTGTAAGTGATATGTGTACCAAGTTTAGTTGAAGTTGTTTGAAGGGTTCTCGAGTTATGCTGGAATACATACAACCCCACATTGGGTAAAGTCGAGAAAGATTGCGGACAATTCAAGAAACCTTTACTAAAATTCTAATTTTTAAACAAACTTCTAAAAAATTACGCAGCATATTCTTTAGTATCTTGTTTTGTACACAATTATATTTAATCTTTGATGTAAGCCATAGTATGCTTAATGATAATGATTTTTTCAAGACCCTTAATTTGCGCAAACTCTCCTACTAGGATAGATAACATTGCGCACATGGGTAGGAGATACTGCGCATGAGAATAAGATAACATTCGATAGTTCCACAGAATAAATTTACGATCCAAGTAGAAATTACTTCTTGTTATCCAGAATATTATAAACTGTTGTAATCGGTATGGAGAGAAGCCTTTTCTTTTTGACGGAAGGTGTGGGGGAGGCTTAGATGAATGATACGGTAGCATATTGGAATTCGTCTCAAAGTAAGAACGTTTTATCTTCTAGTTCTGGTTTCGAGTCGTAGCCAAACAAAGGCCGGAACCATTTTGTTGTGAGAATAAATTAACGAAAAACTCTTAATTGTATCAATTCATATTATGTGACGTATACGAATTCATTTTAACACGGTAATGATATAACAGCGGAGACAGTGGTTTATTCAGAATTTTCATGCAGGGGCTGTAGGACTTACTTACTGTAAGTTACATCAAATCTGTTCTTTTCAAAGCTGGTTGATGTAAAATGATTAGGTTAGACCAAAGTGAATTATGAAACTTCAGGAATAAGTAACCTTTAGTATTTCGGTAGAAGTGCCAAGCGACAATGTCAGAACTCGCTTACTTTCTGGGGACTAAAACCCTGTTGTCATTTACTTAAATTTTTCTTCCCGCCCATAAAATTCGTTTTATCTTATTTTTATCTTACATTTTTCTTGGTTCGAATTTGAAATTAATGATGCCCTTTAGGCATCTCAGGCTCTATCCGGAATAGAGCAGGTCCTAGTTTGTAGGTACCATCCCTGTATTTGTCCGGTATAACTGAGGAGAAACTTTGGGAAAACTTCCGTCAGGATGGGAGGCCGTTCGAATCGTTCCTAGGACATTCCGATTACTAAGTTAATTCTACCACTGAGCCACTGCGACCGCTTCTACCCTAAGACCAAAGTTGTTCTATCATATATGGAACTTCCGACAACCAGTGATGAGGAAAGTGCCCCTCATTCCCCATCACCATGTCGGTAACAAAAAGTTCGTAATCGTAATAAGAATTGAAGTGAAGCATTTTTGTGGTATGTATCCTCTCACCGTGACTCAGGTCTGGCGCATTCATTAATTCATACGATATTTTCAACGAGAACGAAACACAGTAGGGTTAACATGTACGTAGTTCCATCAGCTTGAACTATTCTGACTTTAATTGTGTACCAAGATGAAGATCTCTTCCTCTGGTGTTTTAATTTCCTTTGGTGTAGGGCTTCATTCTCATTGACACAGAAGAGACATTCGTCATTTCCTCCTTTTTCTGATGGAAATAGAACTATTGATTACTTGGTGATTTTCAACTACTTCTCTGCTACTAAAGTAACTATGTAGAAGAGAATTTATAAACAATACCTGTTAAGAAGAATCGGTACAAACTAGGACTGTTTGTATTTAATTATTCTTTTAAAAAGAAAAAAAAAAGATTAGTTTATGTGCGTTGCTAGCAACTGAAACTATTTTGATTCTCTGTTCCATTATTGTCTATTTTTCTCCTTATTAAGTATGTAACTTCAACAGTTGGAACTTACTATTTAAGTGGGATCCTAACCACTCTTCAGTTTGAATCCAAAAAAATATGCGGGTCTACTGATCAACCTGCGATGACACTTGCCAGCAAAGTGATATCTTCCCTTCATTAGATCATGCCTCTACGGTAGCTGGATTTCAGGACTCCACAACAAGTTTCAGCATCTTACTTTTTGTATAAAACAAAAATGATAATGAAGTTGTCATGGCCTTATTTAAATGTACTATATCAACATTCATCAACTAGGACTTATAGTCTTATTTTCGGGGTCAAAACGAGGTACCCATGATTCATCCCTCGTGAGAATGAGCTGGAGAAAAGTCTCACCCTCACGCTCGTACCTGGTCAACAGATTCTGTTAAACTTGCTTCCTCTGCATTTTGTGCTCTTGCGTCAGCATCTTCGTGACCCAACGATCACACACCTTTTGATACCCCAGCATCTCAGTTACGATAACGATACCCCAGCAACTTTCTTGCGAAATGTTGAGTTCTGTGGCGATCTGTAGCTGTTTGATTCGACGGTTAGCGCGAATCATTTCATCCACACGATTTCGATGCTGGTCATCTGATGCGGTGAGGGTCGTCCAGTACGGGATTGATTAAGCACACTAGAGGTAGCCGGATTTACTTCTTTCAACTGCCTGGCCCACTGTTTCATCGTACTGACGTCAACGGTAGCGTCGCCATAAACAGCAGTCATTCGGCGATGAATTTGGTTAGGCTCGCAACCCGCTGCTGCCAGAAACTCAATGATGGCTGACTGCTTCAATCTAATCTCTATGTTCTTCAGTGGGAACCAACTACACTTGGGAACAAAAGGAAACAAGTGCATTACATGGAGAATAAATGTAGCTATCAGGTACAAAAAATGAAAATCGGTTAACAAATGAAACCTCAGTAGCACAGAAACGTTGAAAATACGTGAATTAAATGTTAGTACCGAAATGTTATGTTAACGTTGTAAATGTACCGAAATGTCCGCCTGTTCAAAGGTTTATTCGACGTTGAATAATGGTTGAGAAGAAACGATGAAGAAATTGGTTCAGTTGGCCAAAACAGAGCATGAATGGTGTCTATTGGCAAACACACATTTAGTTTCATTTTATCCGTTGTTTTTATCACGATATACGGTGTTAATTTTCCAACAGTAAATAATCCGAGCGGCTGCTGTGGCGTTCGAACACAGGAACGTTCTGCACTTCTCGTTGGTAGCTCGACGTGTTGATCACTTATCCAAGAATCCACCTGGAGAGGTCACTACTCTTTTATTGTATCGTTGAAATTAAATGTTCGTTGAAATATAGTATAAAACTCAACCTGTTTTCAACATGCAAATGAAAACATGAAAAATATCGTTATTTTCATTGTATTTGCGTTTATAATGTTATTTATCGTTATTTATATAATGTTTAAGCAATTAAATTAGAAATACAAGTGTGAAACGAAATCTAGGACATAGTATGAATGATAGTTGAAAGTGCGTCACATTAACGTCTTATCAACGAAATTCTAACTTAGTTGAAATATGGTTTGAAATTCAATCTGTTTTCAACGTGCACATGAGAACATCAAAACTAGTTTGTGTCATTCAGTTAGTTTTTAATTATATTTTTTACATAACATTAGTAAGAAATGCATTAAACAAAATCTGTTATACTATAGTTGGAAATAACATTGAATACACGTTCTATTAACTTCTTATCAACGCAATGACGTCATTGTTGAAATATGATTTAAAAATAAACGTATTTTTCAACCAATAACGGTTAATCAACGAAATGAACCTAAAATCAACGTTGAAAACACGTATGCGTGCTACTGGGAAAAAGATACAGCCACGGAAGCATTACTTTTAAATCAAGCCTCGTAGTTTTTAACACATTATTAGAGAAAGAGAAGTTGCCCATTTTGTCCTAAATCACTCACTGTGCCAATGAATGAACGATAAAAGAATTGTACTGTTAGTTAGGTCGCTGTAATGTTCTGTGCAATTGTCATTTTTAACAATCAACTAATCCTAATTAAATATTTCCAACACAAAGGAGATTTTGCAACCAAATACAGAACTTTACATGCAATTTACATACAATAGCTTTGTTGTTTCTCGCTTAAACATTGCAGGGTAATAGATTACGAAGGGCTCCAAATCGTGACAAGGACAACCTCTGTAAGTTGAAAATCCAGTGTTAAGTTTCAGTTTGAGAAGCTGACTAATATATGACTTCTGCGGACCACAAATAGATAGTAGTTTGCGACTTAATTATACCCTGAAACGTGTGCTGAATATCTAGTAAATGATTATAAATTCTAATAGGTAGGTATTTTTATAGCTTTATAAAAATCTAATCTGTACGAAATTCTTAACATGCGTTCGACATAAGAAAAGCAAAAGTTGTTGTATATAATGGAAATATTTATTTGCAACGACAATATTATAATTGCTACCTGTTCATTTATTTAATTAATTTACATTAATGGGCTGTACACTGTACAGGATTTCGCGACAAACTTCGGGGAGTTATTATTCACATTACACAAAAAAAAACCTCCTTTCAAGAAAGTTTTAGAGATAGAGGCGTCCAAAGTTAACGTGACATCATCACAAATATCTTAACGTGACGTAATATCTCAACGGATTATAATGTAAGCTATGTCGGCTTAGCAAATCACAATCGAAGTTGTATGTAAAGGATTTGCTTGTGCAAAGTTTATCATAGAAGGGGTGTAGCTAAGAGGAGATTCATATGCTTGTCTATTATGCATCGTCAGTTCCATTACAATGAAATGCTTCCCCAGTTGCACACAAATGTGCTTTTAACGTTGAATTTTGTTTATTTCATTGATTAACCGTTATCTGTTTTTTTAAAAAAGTGCATTTAGTTTTAAACCATATTTCAATAAAGACTTGATATCGTTGCCAAAATGTTAATACGACGTGGATTAAAATGTCACTAAACTTGTTTGTACAACAACTGTACATTATGAGTTCTTGTCAAAGTTGATATCATTTTTGGCTAACCAGAGAGGTGAAATAGTTTAAATAAATGAATAAATTTCACCGCTGAGTACAAGCTTGTTCAAGTGACCAAATTTTCAGAAACTTTTATTAGTGTTTCTTTCAACGGTATTTTCATTGACTTTTTCAACTATATTTCTGTTTAAGGACATAACTTCGCAGCCGAAAGCTCGCGCACCAAAACTTCACAAGGTCAACACTTTGCGAGGCCAAACCGTTTGCCAGTTCAAAACTTTGTCTTGAGTCTCTCGACTAAAATTTGGCCTTCCAAACTTCGTCATTGTGTAGTTTGTTTTTAGTCGATTCAAAATACCAATAGGTACGATTTTTTTTACTAAGTACTTCGATGCTATGTAATATTTTTTTTTTCGTTACTTAAGTAGCCAATCACCAGCTACTTACAAAGTTGGTTGAACACAAATTATGAGCCCTATAATCTTCTATGTAATGGTGGATGAAAATAAGAATATTTACCACATTGAATGCAAGTGAGGAGATGAAATAATTGTGTCTAATGTAAGTTGATTTGTAATTTAGAATGAGATCGTTCTTGCTTCCGATCAATTAAGGTAAAGGAAGAAAAATAGAGAACAAGAGAAGAAGATGGACAGAAATTCACAGTGCAGAAAGTACAATAATACAAGTTGACAATGCAATGCATTACCATAACCAACTTTCAAAGATTTGCTATTTTTTATCCATAATCAGTGAAAATTTTTCATTAGAGTCACCACTCAGTTATCTTTAATTTATAACTATCAAATTTCGACTGTAAAATCGAAATGAGTTCTTGTTTATCTAAAAAAACTGTTGGAGATAACCAAGAAAGCATGTGATATATTGAAAAATGCATTTGATGTACTGTACGCAATCATAGTTGCTGTTGTTATTACAGACTTTTCTTTAGCTCACAATGGTTCGTGGTGTCCTCAAATCTTGCAACGTTAACTCATTTCCCGACGTCATACAATGATGAAAATTTGCACAGCGACGTAAATCGGGTGACAATATTCCATTGTTACTTTCATATATTTCTAAAGACAGTAGCGATCACATTGAGAGCTTCGGCTCCCCTCTCCCAACACGTCTGGTCAGCGTGGGAGCAGTAGACCAACTCCTCCCTCCGAGAGAGGTCTCATCCAGTAATAGCTGTGAGCGGTGAGTATGGCTGTGAATTATTATACATTTTGAAAACATGTTATTTTTTATATGGACTTGTTTATCCTAAAATGAATACTATACTGCAACGGTAATTTGTATAACTGGTTGCAGTACACTTTAGGATTTGGGTCACAAAACATTAGCTTGAGAAAAAGTACCCGAACACCGAAATAAGTAAAAAAAAAAAAAATAATAATAATAAATCTTTTGAAAGACATACTTTTCTGAAACAATTCGCACTAAAAAGTAAAATATAATTTTGTTTATGCATGACTAAAAAGAAAAGCATGGGGAGCGCCAATTCATGAATTTATAAAGTGACTGTATATGAGAGCGCGCTCCCTGCTTTTCTTTCTAGTCATGGATAAACACATTATATTTGACTTTTAGTACGAATTGTTTAAGAAAAGTATGTATTTAAAAGTTTTTTAATTATTATTATTTTTGTTTTTTGCTTACTGGATCATTTTCTGCTACTAACACAAATTTATTAATATTTGTTTTCCTGTAAAAAGATTTGTTTTTAGACCCTACAAAAATATTTGTTTTAATATATAAGACTGAATGCAACGATGTAGAGATTGTAGGAGCAAATTTGCACTGCCAAAGTATCTCAAAGGAATTTAAAAAAGGATAATCTGAATTATATTTATAACCTTTAGGCATCTCAAGCCGGGATACTGTGGGGGAAAGGATGTTGAAAGGTAGTCGGCAAGAGCCTAGTTTGTAGGTATCATTTTGGCATTTGCCTGGTGTGACTGAGGAAATCCCCTGGAAACAATTAAGGATGGGCGGCCGCTGGGATCGTTCACAGGCTGAGCTACAGCCGCGGCGCTCGGTAAAAAAAAATATAATAATTTAGTTGAAAAGATAAATTATATACATTCAAAAGTGGAGAAACAAATATCGGCAAATATGTACAATGTACAGAGTTATGAAAAAGAAATCATTGCTTATTCAGTGCTAATATAGAGCCAAAACCAAACACTAACAAAGAAGGAGACAGACTGACAAATAGAAATAGCATACTTTCCAGCTGACGAAGTTTTGGACTCGGGAGGCTTTGGGCCAGGCGAAGTTTTGGTCTGGCTAGGTTTTGCCCTGGCGAAGTTGCGGAAGGCGAGGTTTCGGCTGCGTGGTTATGTCCCAACATCTTATATTTCACCGTTAATGCAAGCAAAAGTTTGTTGGAGGATAACAGCAGGCAAGTCATGTGCAAATAACAAGAACAAAAGATGTCCAAGGTTCGATCCTTGTGGCACCCCAGAGTTAACAACATATTCCTCGGTTATAATATTTTTGTAACGAACACGATGTTTACGGTGACACAAATAGGATGCTATCAACTGACGAAGTTTCTCTGGGAAGTTGAATGTTACAAGCTGCTAAGTAGGATGTCATGATTAATGACATCAAAGGCTTTCTAAAAGTCTGTGTAAGTTACGTCTACTTGACTTTTATTATCCATTTGTCTAGCTAAGAAATGTGTGAATTCAACAAGGTTAGTTACAGTCAATTTATTTGGCAAGAATCCATGTTAGAAGGGGAAATCATTGAGCAAACGTGTGAATATATACGTTCATGTGTAATAATTTCCAATACTTTGGCTGACGCAGATATTATGGCAATTGGGCGATAATTTTTAAGATCATTACTCATGCTACTACTTTTAGGAATGGGACAGAATGTCGGAGGTGAACATATAAAACGTTAAAAATATGTTTTGAAAACACGTGCTTTCATCGTCCACTTCTTGAGGATAAAGAATACGTTTATTCTTACCCCATGAACAAAATGTCTCCACATACTGGTGAACCGACGGGTTTAAATTTATGATGACTGCCTTTAACCAATAAGAATGCATTTTCTTCAGATACAGTCTTCGTAACATAAAAAGGAATAGTAAAATAGTAGTTACTAGCTAGATGTCTTCGAGGAAGAGTGGTTAGAGTGACGATTTACAAACGACGAGTGCGGAAAGTTCCGACTTCGAACCCCTCTGCAGATAGTGAGAAAATTTACAACTAAATTAAGATATCACCATGAAAGCAACGGGCGAAGTAAAACTAAGTATGTATATCAATAGACAGCAACTAGCAACTATGATCTGTTTTAGCATGCTGGAAAAAAGTTGAACAGGTGGACATAAGCAACGTTCGAAAACGTTTCTAAAATAAGTTTCTTCGTTTATCCTTAACGTTGGTTTCAACCTGCTTCTCAACCATTATTCAACATCGAATAAACCGTTGAACAAACGGACATTCTGGTACATATACTACATTAAAATGACGTTTCGGTACTAACGATAAATCCACATATTTTCAACGTATGTGTACTACTGGAGTTTTGTGTGGAATCTCCTCTAAGTTGCACTTCTCCATCGTTCACACTGTGCTATTTTCTGTAAGGTCCTAAAATTGCCATAACATCCTTTGGAAAAGCTTCCAATGTGATATACTAAGCGGACACGAATAGCGTCTTTATTTGTCGAGATATTAACGTCAAATGACGATACCGCTCTAACATTGGACGTCTCTAGCTCTATAACTTTCTTGAAAGAGTTTTTTCTTGTTTTGATTTGCATAATCACCTCCCATAATTTGTCAGGTCATTTCAGTGCACACTGTATATAGCCTATTCCATGTTTACTTACAGTTGTATATACTGCTCAATTTCTCATAACTTCCCGCAGTGACAGACTAATTAATATTAAACATATCCTGAGTAAGGAGCTTGCCCTGTACATTGAAAGACCCTGAATACGAGGAAAAAGAGTATCAGATTGATGAACCAACCGATTTTAATCAATACCGTTATTTCAGATGAGATGCTGAAGAAACGCATTGGCCAAGGAATGTTGGTGGCTTCTGATAAGGACTACGTCTTCATCTTTAAGTCTTGTAAGCTTGACATTCATAAAAAAAGAGAGTAGAGCAGTGTCTTAATTGCTTTCGTAATTGTTTGATTAACATTCCTCGTCCCTCTCCCCAAACCCTATCTGAACATTAAAAGGATAATGGATTGCACCCTGTTGGTTAAATTGAACCAAAGACATTCAACAAGTATTAAACCAATATTTAAATTGAGGCCAGAGGGAGATAATTAGTACCGTACAACCATTTCTGTTCGTACGTCTTACATTCCGAGAATTTTTTTTTTTTTTTAAGTTCAAGCTTCCTGTGCTCTGTAAAGGTCATTTCCTGCTAGAACATTAAAAAAAAAAAAGGTTGTGAAAGGAATAGCACTTAAATTATAATTATAGTTGCTAATTAGTCTCTCTTCACTTTCATTTCATTGTGATCTTGTACAATGAATAGCATTAATGGAGTACGCTATAACTGTTGGTTGAAACTTCTCTTATCATGCTGTAAAGAGTCGAACTTCAGTTGTCACGGATTCTTCGCTGAACGGATAAATTGTTTGTTCTAATTCACTAACATTATACCATGTGAAACTTAGAGGTCGTTCAAATATTACGTAATTACATTTTTAATCATTCTAGAGCCCCACCTCTCTTCTAAGCACAAGTAAGCGGATGACCTTTCGCTGAAGATGGAAGAATTGAATTTATTTATGGCATCTCAGGATCAGGTCCGGATAGAGTGGGGAAAGGATGTTGGAAGCTATTCGGTCAAGACCTAGTTAGTAGGTTCCACCCCGGCATTAGCCTGGTGTGACTGAGGAAAAACAGGATGAGTGGCTACTGGGATCGTTCCCAGGACCTTGCAATTGCAAGGCGAATGATCTACCCACTGAGCTACGGCCGCTCAATACTGAAGTTAGGAGACATGTCAAATTTCTTATCGTTATTTTGTAGTCCAAAAAGTTGTTTAAATCTCTAAATCTACACTATGTTTCTAAACGTTGTTCTGAGCCCCTCCCCCTTGTTAGAAAAAAATAAACAAAGATTAAACCCCTCCTCCCTTGATGGGCTTACGTAATACTTGAGCGACTTGTTATAGAGTGTGATGATAAGATCCATTAACCAAGGATTCTTTTGTCACTCCGAAATTCTCGGACACACATCCTGAACTTTTAAAATATTTACGGTTAAAAATCGATAGGAACCCCATGAAACTTTACTTATACCCCCCAAACTGAAAATTTGGACAAAATCTCTTATCCACTTACGCTGATGACTGTACAAATAAGGTTGACAGCTGACGGAAATGTAGAATAAATAGAGGAAAGTGCCCAAAACCGGTCCCCCATTTATATATATCATCATCATCATATTCAGCCGTTTTCTATCCACTGCTGGATGAAGGCCTCCCCCTTTTCTTTCCACATATCTCGGTCTGCTGATATCCTCATCCATGTAGCTCCTGAAAAACGCTTGATTTCATCTACCCATCTTACATTTGGACGTCGTCTCGGTCGTTTCTTTTCTCTAGGAATCCACTGTAGTACATTTGTCGTCCACCTTCCATCTGTTCGTCTAGCTATGTGACCGGCCCATCTCCACTTCATCATCTTCGCAGTCTTGATTACATCCTCTACCTTTGTTTGTGCTCGAATCCATTAATTTGTCTTCCTATCCCTCCTTGTTATTCCTAGCATGCACCTCTCCATTGCCCTTTGTGTGACTCTCAATCTTTGAATCGTTTGCGCATTCAATGTCCAAGTTTCGCAGCCGTACATCATTACAGGTAAGACACATTGATTATAAACTTTACGCTTCAGACACATTGGAAGTTTGCTTTTGAAAATAAAGTGTAGTCTTCCAAAAGAACTCCACGCCATTTTACATCTTCTATTTATTTCATCAGTCAACTTTTCATTCGATGTTTTAAGCTGGCCTAGGTAAACATACTCATCAACTATGCCTATTGTCTCTCCGTTAATCTTCACTTCCTTCTTTGCAGCATGTTGGTTGTACATTACTTTTGTTTTACTTAAGTTCATTTTAAGGCCTATTTTCGAACTCTCGTTACTCAGTTCTTCCATTCTGGTTTGTAGTTCTTCTGCACTTGAAGCAAACAGGACTATATCATCAGCGAACCGTA